>CM021779.1:966157-1000932 GCA_011076525.1 Nettapus auritus | reverse complement strand
CCCCCCCGGAGCTGGGAACCCCCCGGGAGGAGGTGCAGGGCTGGGTGCAGGGCTGGCACTCACTCTGGTCTCTCCGGAGCGGGCCCAGGGCACAGCAGCGCAGTGGGAGGTGGGGGGACCCCCCTGCTTCCCCCCCACAAGGAGGGCACCCGCTGCCCTACGTCCCGGTGCTGGGTCCCAGCCACCCCGGGGTGCGCGGCGGGTGCTCCTATCCTGCTGGCTGGGGTGCAGGATGGGGTGGCCGTGGGGCCGTGGGGGCTGACCGCGGGGCTGCGTGTGCTTTCCACGTGTTTGACGTTTCCACACAAACTGGCTCCCTCTGCCTCTCCCACCGCTGCGATGACAGACCTAAGAATAGGCTCCGGGACCCGTGTGCGGGTGACTTGACAAAGTCACTGCAAACTGGCGCGGAGCCTCCGGATTGCGAATCCGGTGCCTGCTCTGGTCGCTGGTACCGGGGAGGCTGCGTTTGTGCTGCTTTTGTGCTGCTGGCTCCTGCTCCCAGTGCTGTCGGGCAGAGGGAGACGGGGGGAGGCCGGTGCCTGTCTGTGCTGCAGCGCTTGTGCAGGGCCCGGGAGGCTGACCTCCGGGGCTGGCGGTGTGCTTTTAGCAGATTAACAGCTCCTGGTGTCTGGAGTGCCGTGCAGTGCTTCCTGCCTTGCTTTAATTTCTGTTCTCGTCTCCAGATTGCACTAAAAGACTTTGACTTTTCAGTCTTAAACCCTGTCTTCCACGCAGATCTTGTTTACAGAATCTGTCCTTTCTGGGCAACAAAATAGAAACGAGTGTAGGCTGTGGCATTCTCCCTCTCACCTGGATGTGTTTGTGCTCTCTGTATGACCGTGCATGACGTGCTAAGGAATCAGACCCGGGGTCTGTGCACAGTTGATGACATCCCGTTTCAGCCCAGGGACACACAGAAGGCCCCATTTCTCTGCCGTGCCACAAATGCTCTCGCCCAGCTGGCGAGCTGTGCTGGGAGCCGAGCCCAGGCAGCCACTGGCCGGGGGATCCAGGGGATCCGGGGGGGCTGGGAGGGACCAGGGGTCCAGGCTCTGCCATCCGGGGGCAGTCAGGGCGCTGCCAGCCTTACAGCAGCAGAGGACAGAAGGCCCCCTGCCCTTCGGCAGCTCCTGGTGGGAGCAGCAGCACGCAGCCGGGCTTCTCAGGAGCAGGATTTGGCCCTTATGGTGAGCACGATCTGTCATCAATCTCAGGGTAGGAGAACGCGGCGTACTGAACTCCTCCGGTGTTGGCAGAGAGGGAGCTGATAAAGAGCTGACCCCTTGCGAGGCTCCGTGAGTCACCGCCGCAAGCCCCAGCTCCGCTCAGGCAGCGCCAGCCCGGGGGGGTCCTGCTGCCCATGAAACCCCCATGGACCGCAGCATCCTGACCAGAAGCATCAGAGGGGAGTGCTGAGTGCCAGGCTCCGCTGTGCCCCCCCCCCTTGCCCTCCTCATCCCCTTCAGCCCGTTCATGCACGGCTGTCCTGGCAGAGCGGCAGGGCACGGCGGCTCCCAGCCGCGGGATGAGGGCAGTGCTGCGGGAGAATCCTCCCGCAACTCGACGTGTCCGGCGGCGAGAAACGCCGAGCGCGGTCTGCAACAAGTTCTCGGCTCCCTCTGCAACCAGCAGCACCCCAAGCGGCGCCGTCGCAAGGAAGGAGCCGGCAGCGAGCGCTCGGCCTGCCGGGGGCTGCGGGGCCGCGGACAGCGGAGGCAGGCGGCTGGGGAGGTGTCCGCGGCCATAGTCATCGCCTCTTCTTTCTTCTCTGCTCCTTAACGGAAAGAGCGGGTGAAGTCTGGATCAGCAGCAATACAATTGAATTAATATCTCAGCCCGCTACTTCTCACGTATTTTAGCTATCATGACTTCCTAAAGATGCTATGTGAAATGTGCACTCTGTGGATTTTACAGCGTTACAAACGACTTTTTCTGTACATTTCTCTTTGAGTGAGGAATTTGATGGAAGTGTTTGGGCCCGAAGATGCAGTCTGCAGATTAATTCAGCAGAGTGTGCTCACCTGCCGTGCAGAATGCCTCGTAGAGGTCTCATAAAAGCAAACGCTGTAAAAAGGGAAGTGCAGAGCACATCAGTGTGTAACCCAGGCACTGTGGCTGGAAGTCAGCTTCTGCTAGGCTCAGAAATGAATAGACACTAAGATACGGATGAGCCAGTGCACACGAGGTGTGGCGGGGCTTTGTGCTGTGTTTATATCATACGTGGGTGTTAAAATGGTTGGGGGGACAACGCCACGTCCTTCCATAGGGGCAGAGCTGGTCAGTGGGGATAATCAGGGACAGAACCGAGCTCCGTGCCACTTTTTTATCCCTTTGGTACAAACAGATTTTCTTTTTTAACGAAATGTGCTCCGTATGATTAAATACCATGCAGCTTTTGATCTAGACTACAAGCAGCCTTACAGATCGGCGTGTTTTACATCCTCTGTCATGGTGATGAGCACTGCCAGTTCCAGAGGGGTTCTGGAAAACAAGGAACCTACCGTGAGCCATCCAAAAGTTATTTACTTGATGGGATTTTATTTTTCAAATATTTGAAAGTGATTACTGAACAGTGAAGTATGCTCCAAGGAAATCCTGTTACAAAACACAGGCTATATTTTAATTAGCATAACATGCAGTTACATGGCTGGAACTGGAGCCTGCCAATAAATGTATCTTGCGGGAGTTCGGGTGGATGCCTATAGAAAATAAAGCATGAGCAGCGGCTTTCCAATTTTCCAGTCCATCAGGATGCATTTACCCTCTTGTCAGGAGTATGAAATTGCTGAATTCAGTGCTGAGCTAGTGCTGTGTCTGTAGCGCTGCAGCCGCCAGGCACACGGTGCTTGGGCCATCAGGAGCACCAGGGGAAGGGGTGCTGAGGCTCTTCTGCGTGGTCCTGGTGGCATGGAGCTCGGTTAGTTGCTGCACCTGGAGAGCGGAGGTGGTGGGAAGGAAGAAAAGGGATGATGGTGCTGGGCAGGCTGCCACGGGGCCAGGGGGGATTTTGTGTCATTCTGACTCAGGTTCCTGCGGTTCGGCTGCTGCTCTTACGTGGCTTTCCAGGGCCCTTCCCAAAAGAGGCTGCTTCCCAGGCTGTTTCCATGCTGACGAGCACGTGGTGATGCACGGACCAGGTGCACCGGGGACACCCGTATGGTGCCAGCCCTCAGCTGCTCACTGCAGCCCAGAGTCCACCTCACCCGGGACGAAAGGAGGGAGAAATCTTCCCAGCAAGCAGCCCTTTTCCACCGAGATGCTAAACGCAAGTGTCCTTTATTTCCAGAAGAGGCTGCCAGATGCCTGCCTGGTGTTGCAGCTTGTTAATGGCCTGGTTGTTAAGGCTGGTGGTGCAGGGCCGGGGGGAGCAGCCCCACTGCACCCCAACGATGCTCTGCCTCCTGCAGCCTCACCAGCTGGGAGCAGAGCTGGGGCAGCTCCAGCACCCCAATCCCACATTTCTGCAGCTCTTGCAGACAGCAGCACTGCTCATGGGCTGCCCCCGTGCTGCTGCATCTCCGGCGTGGTTGCTGCAGGAGCTGCGCCGCTGGGAGGGTGGAGAAGAGAAACACCGAACTTCTGAGCCATGCAGCGACCCCTGGGCTGCCCAGCTCCGTTCCCTCACAGACTTCATCCGTGGGGATTTCAGAAATTAGAGGAAGTGCCACCAGTCCCTGACCTGTTTTGTGTTCCCCAGCTGGCCTCTTGTCGCCAGGGCCTGCAGCTCCCAGTCCCTCTGCTCCCTGCGGGCGTTGTGATGGGCGCTGCTCACGTCCCACTGGCATCAGCCGCCGGGCTCTGTGCTGACTGCACAGCCCAGGTCGGTGCCTGCACCCCTCCCAAATTGCTGGGGGGGGGGGGTCCTCCAAGGGGCCCTGGGGAACGGGGTGAGGGCGATCAGCAGGAATCTGGGGAACTTCCAGGTGTCGGGGCTGTGGCTGGTGAGGAAGGGAGCGGAGCGCTCCTCCTGCTATTTCCAGAGGAGACTATTTCTGGTCCAGCTTCTTCCTGAACTGACGTGGATGTGGGATAGCAAATCCTTCAGTGCATGTTGCTGTGCATTAACATCACACCGCTAAAGCCGGTGGAGTTGTGCTGGTTTCTAGAAGCAAGAATCTCGCCGAGCAACCCAGACCCTGGCCTGCAGCTGGTCTCAGTGTGCAGGGCACAGCGCAGAGCCCAGACACAGCAATTTTTTTTCTCCTTTTTTTCTGTCTTTCTTTCTTTCTTTCTTTTTTTTTCTTTTCCTCCTCCTTTCACTGGTTATGGCCATAGCAGCGGCTGACCCCACGGGACCCAAGTGCTGCCTGAGCCTGGAGCTTTTCTGGTTCAAAGCAAGGAGGCTCTGCCAGACCTCCCAGCTCTGCGCGGGGCAGGGACGAGCACAGGTCCATCCAGACCCGTCTCCATTTTCCTGACCTCGCTCTGCCACCGCCTGCAGTAGAAAGGCTCTGGCTGGAGGCCAGGCTTCCACTCAGCCACTGCAAAGGCCGAACAATGTCAACAAGTCAGGTCGGGGGCTTGGCTCTGCGTCTTCTCCTGAAGAGCGAGGAGCACAGAAAGGAAGAGGGCAGGCTGAAACCCGGACAGATGGCTGCGCTAGGAAGGTCCAACGGAGCCTTATGCAGCCGAAAGCCGGCTCCTGGCAGCAGGAGGGAGCGTGCAGGCAGCCTGGCCAGGACAGGCAGCCCCGGAGGTGTGATTCGAAATGCAAAGCTTTCGTCTAGAAAGGAAACGCGGTGCCAAATGCGAACGCATCCAAAAACTCAAACTGTGACAGAAGGAAAATGTGTGGGGCCGATCCCGGAGCCATGCAACCCGCGCAGCAAAAGTGCTGCCACGTCTGCTCGTCTCACACGTGCGCACCTCCCGTGCCAGGAGCAGGGCCCAGGAGGGGACGGCCGGGGTGCTGGAAGTGCTCGGTGCCGCTGTGATCGGGGGCTGCCGTGGGGCTGGGCTCAACGGGGACACTGCTGCAGGACCCCCGGGGTGAGGAAGGAGAGGGGGCGGCAGGGGGGCTCCCCAAAGGCCTCAAAGCAGTCGCTGTTGGGGTTGGTGTCGTTCTGCGAGCGATGCAGCGAGCTGATAAAGTCAGTAAATTAGTCTGAGCATCCAGGTGTAATGGAATGGGAATAACATGGGGGCAGCGAAAGAACATCCAGGAAAGGGGGCGATTCGGGGCGATTTCAGAGCTAATCGGAATGGCTGGAAATATTTAAAATTCAAGGGAGAATCTCCATCTGACTTTTTTGGGTGGATTAATGGAGCATGTCAACATTTGGTGGATGAGATCCTTCATCTCTAGTAGATCGGTGGCTGGGGGACAATACAGGAGGAAATCATTTCTGATATTCCTTCCACCGCACTCCTGAAGCCCTGCAGCTCTTCACCCCCGACTGTGGGGCTCCATGGCAATGCACAGGCATCGGGCTTGCATTTTCTGGTGATGATTTAAAGTCAATTCAGTAATAAAAACAGACTATTCCTGACAGCTGCAAGCTTCCATTGGCCAAGATACAGAGCCCCTAAGTGGAAAGACCACTCTCATGCCATCCCTAAAGGACTTCCAGAGTTCCCAGCACATCAGCATCACCCTGACTGCAACAAGGAGCTGCGCGTGTGCAGCTGCCCGTAGCCAAAACCTGCAGGTGAGGCAGGGTCCACACTGCTGCTGGGAGCAGACGCCTGTCCTGGGTGGCCGTGGGATGTGGGAGCCCCTCGGCTTGCACCATGCTGCTGCTGGCACTCATGGGTGCGGGGTGGTGCTGGGGGGGGAGCCCTGCTTGCCAAGGCACACCAGACCCCATCCAAAAGCTTCGTTTCCTTTGCCCCTTATCACCCATCCATATTATCCATGCAGCACTTATAAAATCGCTGTTGGACGCTATATTTATATAAACACGTTAGCCAATGGGGTCTAAAGCCCCAGCGAGCTCTAAATGGTGTATTAGGTTGTAGGAAGAGGATTTTATCAATTTACTGAGAGCACAAATCAACAGAGCAGAATTTACAAACCCATCAAAAAGCGAGGTGACAGTTTGGAATTAATCCTCTGCCCGAGGCACACAATGTACCTCCACAAACATCTCACAGCATAAATATAGTTGAGAAATAGCGAAGGAAAATGTAACTCCTAATGCCTTTGTACACTGCCAGCGAAACGGCTGCAGCATCATGCGGGAGATGAATGGGGCTAATGCCATTGGAAAGGTGCTGTTGCATCCCACTTTATTTTTATCCGAGACTCAGTCCCCAGCCTGCACTGTTACAGGGAAATATTTCAATTTGTCTTTGTGCTGTATTCAGAGTTGTCCCAAAATAAATTTCCCCTGATAATTTTTCTTCCTCGTTCATTCGTTGAAAAAGAATTCAAAGTAGTTTCCTCACACACACTCCCGGAGCGGACAGAGGAGACGCAAGGAGCAGCACCGCAGCCACTGCATCGGTGGGCACGAGGTGCCCATGGGTGCTGCGGGTCCCATGGGGCCCTTGGTGTGCTGCACAGGTGTCTGTGGCCTGGGACCAAAGGTGATGCTCCCCGGCACAGTTATCCATTGATGGATGCAGGGGGACAGGGGCTCAGCGGGATGCTGCAGGCAGGGCCCTGGCTCCCTGCCATCCACCAGCGTGATGGGCAATAGCACTGCTCACTGCCTGGAGAGAGAAAGCTGCTTCGGGTCCCCAGACTGAGCGCCATGTCCTGAAGGAGGAGGATTACTGCTGCCCCGGGGCTCTCGGAGGCAGCCCGGGGTCTGTGCAGCCGTCTCGGGGAGGAGCTGGAGCTGCTCTCCCAGAAGGGGGTTTGGAGCCAACTTTTAGATGAAATCAGTGAGGCAATTTCAATTAAAAGCAAACTTTTCAAGCCATCCAATCAAAAAAATATAAAGGCTTCTTTTCAGCTTTTGTTTCCAGCCCACAGAGGAGCCCATGCCTGCCAGCGGTGAAATGGCTGTCTTTATTGTGTAGACGGCTGTGAAGGACACAGCCCGGCGCTTCCCATTTAAGAATGCATTGAGGCTTTCTTGGAATTCATTAGGAAAGGTAGGGAGGGAAGGGTGCAACAAAACAGGAGCCCTTACAGCGACAGCCTGATGTTCTCCTGACAGTGACACATGGGAGGATCAGCCTGTTCCCCCAGAGGCGCATCCTTTCAGTCTCCTCCAGTGCAAAATGTCTTCTGCAGCATCTACATTCAGGAGCGTTCCCATCCCTTCGGCCGGGGCTTTTCTAGAGCGTCTTCAGTACAAGGCAGGCTGCAGCCCCCCGACACCGCCGCTGCTCCCCAGCATCACGGGCCGAGGCCACCACGTCTCCTGGTGGGGACCTGCCTGGTGGAACCAGAGCAGCTCTGCTGGGTGGCACCGTGTGCTGGCTGCTTCCAGTCTTCTGCTGCTTGCTCCTGCCCCAGAGGCAGAGGTTTCCATGCCCCCTGTGCCCCCAGGCATTGGGGCCGTGCCGTGGGAGCTGCCCTGGCTGCAGAGCAGGGGGCTGCACTTCATTGCTGCAGGTCGGTACGTTGTCACCCAGCCGCACAAATCAAATTGAGTCATGGCAAATAACATCTCCTCAAGTGACTCAAATTATCCAAGCTGGCTTCCATGGGCAAGGGCTGTATTTTTCCACGTTGCTGCTCCACATGCATCAAACCGGCCTCGCAAGCAAAGTCTTTCTTAAATTATACAGCATTGCCTCTTTGATCAAAACAAAGAGTCTGAAAGAATAGCAAAGGCAACAGTCTGCTTGAATTCAGCATTATGAGCCCAGAGTTAGAGTCTGCTCTGAAAGAGACATTCAGCTCTGAAAGATTCCTTCCTGAGCCCCCCTGGCACCGCTCCTAGCTGCGGTCCAGAGCATTTGCTGGCAGAAGGTACAAGTTATGAGTCTGTGCTGAGCCTACTGCCGCTCCTCCTGCTCCGCTTGCTGCTCCCACGAAGTCAGCTGCTGGCTTTCCCGTGCACAGCCAGCACCAGCCCCGGCCTGCTGCGCTCAGCGCCGCTGCCCCTCACCGGCTGCTGCTCCAGGAACGCTGCCTAGGCCATGGCACACCTGTGGTGGGTGCAGGATGCGACCGTCCCCAGGGGACAAGGGCTGGGGAGGTGCTGAGCACCTTGCAAGGGGCAGATGGTGGGGTCTGGGTCCTGGCATCAGCCACCTGGGTTAAACACAGCGCTGACAGCGTGGAGAGCGGCACCCGAGGGCTGTCCCCACGTGGGGATGGCCCAGAGCCACCTCAGCAGCTGCTGGTGCATTCCCAACCTCGTGTCAGAGGGACAGTCCTTAAAACCAGATAGATGTATCTGTGAAATCAATCTTAATCATACTATACTGCCATCAAAAGTACATTAAAAACAACTATTACCCTGTAGGAGCATAAACAATAGCAGTAGTAGGAAAGAAGCGTACTCAGTTTGGACCACATGCTGTTTTTTTTATAATTTGCTGATTTGTTACCCGCTGGGAAGAGCGGAATCAGGTATTTTCTCACTGCATTTCCCAGTCAGCAGGGTGTGTCAAAAATAACGATATAGCCGGGAAACACGCACCAGCACCAGCGATAGGACATACGTGTCATGCAGGAATACATGAGGAACATCTGACGAATCTCCCTCTGCACGTTGATTCAGGTATCAAAGCGCTTGCGGAGGGACTCCTTTGGTGATGTTCTCTCCCAGAGCAGCAGCAAAGCAACTGCAGTGTCAGGCACCTGCCAAATCCTCATTTCAGTGGTAGCAGAAAAGCTGCAAGCTAGAAAGCTGCCCCTGAGGAGCCCCCACACTGCCCTCCTGCAGGGACCCGGGGACCAGCCCTGCTCCTGATGCACCAGGCAGGGTGTGCGGGAGCAGCCCGAAGGCCCGCATATAAGAGCTTTCGCACTTAAATCAATCCAGCTGTGGTTAATGAACAAAGCAAGCAATTGTTTACGTATTTTGTTTCCTGATCTGCGTATGGAGCTGTTGGGGAAGAAGGAGGGAGATGCGTTCCCGTGTCGCCCCTCACCCCCCGGACTGCTCCCCTGGGTGGGATGGGGACACGGGGGCGCACGGCACGGGCAGGGCAAGGTGTGCTGCTGCGGGTGGTGCAGGAGGAAAGGGCTCTGCTCTCTGCCACCCGGGAGCACCAGGTCTGCTTTGCCCCTTTACGAGAGCCTTCCCCCCTGACTGCGTTCTGGGGGAACTGGGAGCTCCTGGGGGTGAGCAGAGCCCTGGCAGCGGCACCTCAAGTGGAGGGCCAGACGCTGGTCGTGGGTGCTGGCTCGTGGGTCTCGTGGGGCTGCTGAGCTCCGGGAGGCTCATTAGCAGGGGGAGGCTCGTTAGCAGGGGGAGGCTTGTCAGCAGGGTGCAGGGGCTGCTCCGAGTGGCCGTGCCTGCCATCTATGCCTGGGTGCGCTCGCGCTCTCAACAAAGAGCTTGTCATCTTTGTTCCCGATGTACTTGCACCCCACAAAGGCTATCATTATCCTTTCTGTTATAATTAAGATCAATCAGATGGAATAATAGAGCAGAGGTCAAGGAAGGCTTTTGCTTCCTTGGGGAATAAGGGACTGCTTTCGTCAGAAATACCAGGGAGCCAGTTTAATTGTTCCAAATCCCAGAAATTACTATCCTGCCTTATAATTGCATGTCCTCCTGTACTGGAGGGAGGAGGCCACCGAGAAGTCCTTTGTTTCAGAGCACACTCACTGCCTGGCCCCAAAGCCGGCCCCACACAACTCACCTGGGGGGCACTGAGGGAGCCCCGCAGCCTCCGCGCTCCCCCACAGCCCCGGGGGCTGTTCCCATCGAGCAGCGTGGCTGGAATAATTGTTACCAAGGTCTGACGGGTAATGTCAGTGACACCAGGCTGGTAGGAAACTCTCTGGGCTTGTATGGGTGCGGAGCTTGCAGCAGCCCCCTCCCCGAGAAGCCAGGCTGGCAGGACACGGAGCTGTCCCTGGGAAGTGGGGACCCAGCGGGCGGTCACCGTGTCCTGCTGCAGCGCGGCTCCTTGCACCGAGGTCACCTGAAGGCTTGCAGTGCGTTTGCAAAGGTGCAAAAGGACCCTGCTTCCTGGCTGACACTGCGACGGCTAATGGAAATATCTGTGCTATCCGTGTTAATTAAAATAAAGTGCAACGGCTCGTCGTTGGGCTCTGTGGGAGAAGCCGTACATAGGTTATCATCATCCAGCAAGACACAGCGCAGAAATGGAATTAGTTCTGCCAGGCCATACTTAAAACACAACTCACCGATGACTGATACAGCTGACAATTAATTTTATAAAGAGCAGTGCCACTGAAGTGCAGGAAGGTGGGGAGCAGCAGCTGCCTGGCGCGGTGGCCCTGGGGTGGGCTGGGGGCCCCGTCCCGGTGCGGGGCAGGGCAGGGTGAAGCCCCCCTGCCAGCCCAGAGCTGCTGCTCTGCCTCCAGCAGGAGGAATCCATTTTTATGGGAAAAAAAAGCAAAATAAAAAGATTGAAGTTTACATTTCTTTAGCCAAACCTTTCCTAAAGACGGCTGCGGCCAGACCCCAACCTGCCGTGACACAGAGGAACAGGCAGCTGAAGTGCTTTGTTGCTTTCCTCTGAGGGAACATGCCGAGTAGCGACGGAGGTGACTGACAAACTGCATCACGTCTGCCCCGTGGGGTTTCAAGCTGACAAACAACGTTTGGGAGCAGCATGTGCCCTGTCCCTGCGCTGTGGATGGCCTCGTGCCGGCGATGCCGCTGCTGTGCCGGGCCTGGCACCAGCACGGGACTGGGGGTACTGGTCTCCAACCCCAGTGCTGGCAGCCTCTGGATCTCCGGCAGCCCCGTAATCGATGCAGCCCAATAACCGCGATAACCACAGCCATCAGTAACCCAACACTTTTCCTGCCTTCCTGATTGCGAGCAGCGGGACTGTTCGCAATCTGTCAGGAATCATTAGGCGCCAGAGCCGCGTAATTTCGGAGGAGTGCACCAGGGGTCTTCTCAAGGGCAGCAGGCAGTGACAGCCAGCCGGCGGGGAGGTTCTGCACAGCCTCTGTCAGGGGAGGGGATGCAAACAACGGCATTTCTCGGGGAATGTTTCTGCCCTAGGGGCAAGAAAGAGGGAGGAGGGGGCAAGCACCCTGCTGCAGCAGGACAGAGCCACGGCGGCACCCAGAAAAGTGATGGAGCAGAGCCCAGCTTTGTCCCCAGGGAGGCAGGGGCATGCAGGTGGGCACAGCCTGGGGGTGGGAGAAGCTCCTGCACTCCTGCAGCCTTCCCCTGGCCGGCCCCTGCCCAGCAGAGCTGCCTTGGGTGCCCCGAGCGCCCCATGGGCAGGCACAGAGTGCAGCTGGCAGCCCCCTGAGCCACCTGAGCCCCCCGAGGTTGCCGCCTGTCTGTTCTGCTCTCAGCAGCTTGGACGGGATCCACATTCGGATTCCTGTTACATGCTGTGAAAGAAATACAAATCTTGCCAAGCAGCTCTGGCAGAGGCAGCTCAGCTGTACCCCACATCCTGCCGCGCACGGAGCGGTGCCCTCAGCCCTGGCAGGAGCCGTTCCCGAGGCTGAGATGTTGTGGAGTGTGGGGCGGTTCTGCTCACCCGAGTCCCCAACACTGCGTTGTCATTTCATATTTCCTTTTCTGGAGTGGAAATCAAACCAAACCAAGCAGCGAACGCGCCTCAGACAGGTAGAACAAAACCAGGAGATTCTGAATAGTCGGCTAACCCACGGGTGTGACTGCCTGGGAGCGAGAGCATGAATGATTTATAACTGCGCAGAGAAATACTCATCTGTTATAATTAGGCTAAACTTTGTGTCCCAGATGTTTTGGGGCTGTGTGTTTGTAATTGTTCCCCAGCGGTGCCCGGACACAGGCGGGTTCAGCTAACCCAGGTGGTTGTCGGTGCAGCGCTGCTGTGCCCAGTGCCATGTGTGCCAGGGCCAGGATGGGGCAGCAGGGGACAGGGAAAGGTGGCCACCAGGTCACTGCCCAGCACCGTGGGTGCTCTGAACAGAGGGATGCCGAGGGACGCGCGGACAGCCCCTGCATGGCACCCTGCTCCCAGCGCCTTGGGGACATCAGCGCATGGGGACGCTTTTGGGGCAAAGCCCTTCTGGCTGTGCTGTACGGACCCTTCCCGGTGTGGGGCAGCTCAGGAGGGTCCCAGGACCACCACGGCTCTGCGGCAGGGGCTGCAGGGGCAGAGGACCCGTGTGCCCTGTACAGGGATGAAGTTGAGCGTGGCCGGGGCAAGCTGAGCGTGGTTCAGCAGGGCTGACCTGCTCCCCAAGGGTTAATCGCAGCACTTGCTTCCCAAGATCTGCTACAGCGCATCTTAATAGTGATAGAAGATTAATTATTTTAGTCTCAGATAGCTGACTAGAATGGGCTTTTTGTATCTAAATATACTCTCTCTTTAGGAACCCATTTAATTTTATACCCTGATATAGATGACTAGGCTGGATGATTAGTTGAGAAAGAAGGAGCTTCTCTTCCCCCAGTTCAATTTGTAGCCTGAAAAGCTGCCAGAATGCTCCATTTCCTCCCTGCGGGCCGGCGCTGAGGAACCAGCATCCCGGCACAGCACCCCGGCACCACCGCGCTGCCCTCGCCCCCTGCCCTGCGTGGAAGCAGGGGGGCAGCGACACGGGGGGGTCGTGTGGGGCTGGGCAGGGCCCGTCCCGCAGCTGTGGGGCTGCAAGGGGCCACCCTGGGGCACAGCTCTGAGCGTGGAGGTTTGGTGGGCAGGGCGACCCTGCAGGGAGCTTTCTGTATGTGCCAGGTGAGGCCTGGCCCTAGGAAGGGGAAATTCTCCGTGCCGCCACCCCACCACCATGGGCGAGGGGTGCCCGTGCCCGGTCCGTGGGGACACGGGGACCGCAGGCAGTGGTCGCGGCGTCGCAAAGTGCCACAGGGAGCTGGCGTGGCCAAAAGAAATGCCTGCGAGTCAAAGTCGCATCGATTCCAGCTCCGTGAAGCAGCACTGGGGAGGAAAATCCATTTTCCTCATAGCTCAGAGAAGTGTATAATTTCCAGGCATCTGTCAGGCAGCCGTGGATCGTTAGAGCAGTTACAAGCTTCTCCGGAGCATGGGGGGAGAGGTTTGCAAGTTTAATTTGTGTATTTGTTGCGGCAAGGCAGATCAGGTACAAGCAGTGCAGATCCCCTGTTGAGGCAGGTTTTCGGATGAGCGTTTCATTGCCAAAATGTGTGTTTGTGTCCCCCTTGGAGCAACCCCTGCCACAACCCCTGCTCGCCCTCAGCCTGGCCTCGGGGCTTTTTGGCCCCTCTCAGCCCGGAGCTGAGGCCAAGAAAGGGATCAGAAAGGGATTTCCGCGCATGGCTGCAGCACCTTTCACCTGCTCCTCTTCCCTTCTTGGAACACCCGCACAATGCCGGTGCCCCCGTGGCCCCCCTCACGACCAGCATCAGCTCAGCACCTCTGTGGACATGGGGTGCCCCAGCACCCCGCCGAGCCCTGCCCTCCCCACGTGCTGCTTTCCCTGCACATTTCACCTGCGGCGGCAGGACAGACCGACAGCACGGAGCTGCTGCGGCGCGGGGAAGCGAGGTCCGTGTCCTCCTGCCCTCCCCGGCCACGGCGCTCTGCCACCGCCCCGCGCCGCCAGCATCCTCTGCCTGTAATGAGGGGTTTCCATGGCAACCTTATTTGAGCGTTGCTAGTGACACAGATGTAAATTTTAAAATGAAATATTCAGACCACAGTGCTACGAGCATAAATAAGCCCCTGCGCATGGCTAATTTACCATCGACTTAAAGCCACTCCGAAGCCCCTGGGGCCACCAAACCCCGGTGGCATGCGGCGGTCCCCGGGGAACCACGGCCGTGTCTGGCAGCCGGCAGGGCCAGCACAGCCCCGAGCTGCGGGGCAGCACCCCGTGGGGCAGCAGAGGGGCTGCAGCAGCCTCAACACCTGCCTGGGGGCTGCAGGTCGGGGGGTTTTGTTCACCTGACTCCCCAAAACCGCAGCGAATCCTGACCTCTGGCACCCCACGGCTCGCTCCGGCTGTGCCGCAGCTCATTTCTTGGCGGTAGATCAAGCCGTAGGAGAATTATTTTCTATTTTCTCTGATTGCGATACGAGCATTTGGATGAAGCCCATCTCGAAGCCTTCCCGTCCCTCCTCGCCGGCTCGCTGCCGCACAAAGTAGCCTTTGCGCATGACGCTGGATCCGAACCGCACGATGCGAGGGGCAGATACTCCTCTGGCTGAGTTATCTGCGCTCCCACATGCGTGACTCACTGATGATTAGATTGCTACTATTTTATTTGCTTATAAGTTGAACTGTCAGGATGCTAAGGAAACTTCTTTTTCCACTGGAAAACTTAATTTGCTGAAATAGTAACTGCAGGAGAGAGCAGGTTTCGCATTTCCTGTTGGATATCCAGGCGGTATCAGTCAGTTTTGACATTTTGGAAATGAAAGACTGTTTTGATTCAGCTTTTTCTGCTCTTCAAGATTTAAGGCAAAAACGTTTTAAGACTTGAAACCAAACCAAAACATTTCCAAGCCATCACACCGGTGTGTTTTGATGGACCCAACCTGCTTTTTCTCAGATCCCTGCTTCACACCCAAGCTGTCTTTTTCTCTTCTCTGTGGCGGTGAAACCTCCGTGGTGCTTGCTGGAGGTGGGCACAGGATGGCGGCCCCCGGGATCACAACGTGCTCCTTCCCACCCTTGCTGTCCTCCAGCAACATGGGCAGGGGGTTGCATCAGGGGGCTCTGGCTGCCCCGCTTCCATCTGAGATAAGGACCAGCCCAACAAGAACCTGTGGAAGAAGGAAGTTTGGGATTTAATCAGCAGTGCGTCTGAAGCGTTGCAATGCACAGGAAATTGGACTGTGTGTGTGAGAATGGTGCTGGCAATGCTCAGAGCATGGTCCTTGCTGGGCAAAGCCAAGGAACCCATCAGAAAAAAAGCTGGAAAGCTGGGAAGGGCACGGGCAAGGGCTGGCTTTTCCCCTTGGGAGCTGCAGCCACGTTTCCCCTCCATCCCCAGCGGCAGGACCCGGCAGTCCTGGCACTTGGGGCCGGGCTCGTGCAGGACACCCGGTGCGCACAGACTGAGCGCCCCATTAATCCCCCTCAGCCCGGTGCGCAGAGCGTGGGGTCTGAGCAGCATGGTTAATAGCATCCACGTCAGCTTCTCAGGGCTTCTGGTATAATCAGCTCACTAAAACCTTGAGGATGGCAGCTCCTGAACTCGAGCAATCAAGGCACAGTCCTCCGGCAGCCTGGGAAGGGGCGCGCGCAGCCAGGCAGCGATAGCATCAGTATTAGTAATGGGAACCGGCGATACAGCTACTCACGGTTTAGCTCTCTCAGGAGCACAGCAGCAAAATGAGAGCCTTATGATTATTTCAGCATCCTTTTATCAAGCATTTGCAGTTCCCTAATTCCTCTAAGCCCCTCCAGCTGAGATCCTGGCAGCAATCAGATTTCCCCTCTCCGCGGCGCGGCGTGGCTCCAGCAGCACACAGCCGCGTGCCACCGCCGGCCGCGGGACATGGACCTGGCACCCCGGCTGGGACACGGGGATCGATGCGTCCTTGGTTTGTGAACAGCACGCAGGCTGCTCTTCGTGAGGGAGCACTGGAAGAGCTGCTTCGCTTTTATGGAGAGCGAGAGCTGGTAGTAAATGAAATCGCGGCAGAGGGGAGAGATTTGGCTCGCATTTAATTAGCTTTTTTTCAGTCGCCGGGACTTACAGTCTCATTCAGTGCTTTGCTTAATACGTGACATTTCACTCAGTTTGCACATTCGGGCCATCAATGCAAATTCCAGGCCACGACCTGAAATCTGTCGCTGCGTGTGCACAGAAAGCAGGCTTATTGCTGAGCAGCAGGAAAACAAACGTCTTCAAAAGCACGAGACAAAACCGCCCTGGCTGGGCGGGCGGCTGGTGCCCTGCGAGCAGGGTGCCCGGGGCAGGGCGGCTGCCGGGGCTGTCTGCAAGCGCTGCAGGGCTCCGAGCATCCCCCCCAGCCTCCAGCCACCTCCGAGGCGTTACTGATACGGCGACAACATAAACCCTTGTACGCTGCCATAGCTCTGCTTTCTGCAGAGCTGCTTTAGCAGATTAGATCAAGGTCAAACACGATCATGTCTCTTCCGCCAGCTCGGTATCTCCGGGTCGATTGTGCAGCGCAGAAGGGATTTCGCCAGCCGGGCAGGTTCCTGCTGCTCCTCCCCTCTGCAGCCCGGCCTCGGGCATCCTGCAGCGCCCAGGGGACATCACACAGCCTCAGCCCGTGCTGCTGGTGGCTGCGGAGACCAAAAGCACGAGGGGAAGAGCAGATTCGGAGGCGATGCGCTCAGGAGTTGGCATCGTTAGTTGCTTCTCCTTGTAGTGAGGAGGATGCCCTAATTCATCAGGGACGCCAGAGCCCCCCCATCTTCATCTCCCCGCTTCAGCCTGGCCGGCTTTTGCTTCCCTGAAATACGCGTTTGCCCTTTACAAACTAAAGCCTGTTAAGTATCTCATTACAGAGCCGCTACACAGAGTGTTTTATTTCATGCTTTGTTAAGGACAGAACTGTTTAAATGCATCCTGGCAAAGGATCTAATAAGAAATTAGTCAACTTTCTGAAAGCATAAAATACGGCTTAACGGCGACATCCATTAAGAACTGGAGAGCACACGGCAAATAACCTGGGGACACTTCCTGCTGCTTCTGCTAACGCAGCGACTTCAAGGGCGCAGGTACCTGCGGGAACACCCCGACTGTCCCGCCGTGTCCCCCTGCCAGCGGCCCCTCGATCTGTGTCCTGGGGACAGCCACCTCTTCCTGGCCTGACAACCCCATCCCGTAAAGCAGAACCTGCTGCAGAGCCGTGGCCGGGGCAGCCACCAGCAGTGAGTCCCATCCATGGGCCAGGAGGGGAAGCTGAAAGCAGGCAAGAGCCCGGCAGAGCTGCCAGGGCAGAGCAGCCGTAGGGTGCCCATCTCACCCTGCAGCCCATAGCGGGATGAGGAGGGGAGCACGGAGCGGCGAGGGGAGGGCGCGGGGCCCAGCAGCGTGCGTGGGGACCGTGGCACCCCGCTGCATCCCCGGGGGAGACGGGGCGTGATTCAGAGCTCACACAAGTCAGAGGCTGCAGACGACGTGTGTGAAATGTCTCCTAATGTGCTAAGGGAATTGGCTAATGAATTTACTGAACCACTGCTAATTAAGGAATTAATATTTTAAGTCGTGGAAAGCATAACAGGAGCGGGGAGAGAGCTCTCGGTGACTGGGGCCGGCTGCGGTGCAGCTGATTTTTTGGTGGCAAAGGGAGGTGGCAGGGACCTCCGGGACGTTCATGGCCACCCCATTGCCGCTGCGGGACCCTTTTCTCCTTGGCCTGTGTGCAGGTGTCAATGCCTGGTGTCCCTGGTCAGCCGGGTGGGTGCTGACACCTTGCAGTGCGTGAGCCTGAGCCCTGTAAAGGCGCTGATCCAGCAACTCCCATTAGGGCAGGGACTGAGCTTTCCACATGCAGGTCACCTCTGTGTGAGCGCACACCTCTGCGGAAAGCAGCACGGGTACCCGAGTGTTTCCAGGATCAGCACTTAGATATATAATGAGAGGCAACAGATGGCTGGAGCAAACAGGCTGGGGGAGCTGCAGAGCAGCCGGAGCATCATGAACAGCATAACAAGCAGCTCCGCTGCTCTGCAGCGTCACCGCCGCCGTGGGGTTAAGGTCCCTGCAACTTTCTTCCCCGCCAGGAGTCCTCTGGGTGAAATCCTCGGGCAGGGAGGAGGAAGGCTGGTGGCGCTGATGGTGCCCCGTGGTGCTCCGCGCTGCCGGCACTGCCACCAGCCGGCAGGACCACGCTGTCCTGCTCTGCCCCAGTGCTGGTGCTGCACCAGCAGCGCTGATGCTAACACGTCAGAAGCAAACGTTCAAAGGCATTAAAGTCACCAGGTGATGTTAGAGGTGGTTGAACTGTGGGAACACTGCACCCACCTGTGGTAATAGCCCTGAAGTGTCCCTGCGATCCAGCTCTCGCATCAAAAGGCTCCTTTCTTCCTTCTCCTGAAGGTCCTACCCTAATTGCTAGAACCTGAAATGCAGAAAAACAGGTTAAATTTAAACGTTAAGTGTTGTGCTTTTGTCTGAAGACTCTGTAACAGCAATTGTGATTAAAGGCACGGGGTGAGCCAGAGGATCCTCGTGCCTTCCTCGAGGACAGCCGGGGCAGGGCAGGGGCTGTGGGGGCAGACCCTTCACCCCCTGTTTACTGCCCAAGCTGCACATCCCCAGGGGGCCACGCTGCTGGGGTTTGACCTCCCTGGGTTTGCACTCGCTGCCCCCTTGCGCCCCGGAGCCTCGCAGCCCCCGTGTCCCCTCGGAGAGCCCAAGCACCCCCATCGCCACACGCGTTGCGCACCTCCCCTGGCAACTGCTGTTTCCATGGGAAATGTCGCCGCTCGGCTTCTGCTCGCTTCCTGCAGCACTTGGCAGAGCTGTGGTGGTGCTTAGGGCTTATTTCGTGCCGTGTCTGCAGCCAGCCAGACCTGCCGGTGGTGTATACATCCACATCTCACGCAGTTAGCTCCCTGGCTCTGCCTGCCCTGGCCTCCCGCACGAGGCTTTGTCCCTGGGTGACTTCTCAGGTCCGGACGGTGCTTTGGTGTGCGGGGGTGGAGGAAGGCAGTCGTGTCTGTTCCCCATCAGGCAGCGGCGGGGAGGAAGGCAATAGGGAAGAGCCACTGGCTAATCAGGCTCTGAAATAACCGTATTTGCTGATGGCATTGCAAACATAAAGGCTTTTCATGGAGGCAAATCAGAGCAACAAACCCAGCGTGAGCAAGCAAACCTCTCTGAAAGAGCTGACCTCTAGATAAAGAGACCAAATAGCAGCTCTGAGACGGCACGGTAAGGCCACCGAGCCCCAGCAGAAAGCCAGCTTCCAGGGAATCAGCACAAGTTCATTATTGCCTCCCCGTAATAAGTACGTTTGGGAGAGCAGCGGGCTTTCAATCAGCTGCTGCTCTCTGGGGGGCTGATTTTGTGCCGCGGGCACAGCTGTAATTGCGTGCCCAGAACTGCCGAATTCCCACCTTTCCCCCCTCTTTTGCAGACGGCAGGCCGGAGGCAGCGCTGCTCCCCGCGAGCCCTGACCCCCTGGGCACAGAGCAGCCGGCGGAGGAGGCGCTGGGCAGCGCCGGGGGACCCGGGCATGGTGCAGCCCTCAACCTGCTGCCCCCGGCGGAGGACGGCGCTGAGCCGGCGGCGGAGGGACCCACGCTGCCCACGCGGAGCCACGTCCCGCTGGCACCCGCCGCCGCCCCCGGGGCTGATGCAAAACAAACTGTCAAGAAAAAGCTGCCGGCTCCAAAGCAAGCGAATACAGCCAGGAAGCACCTGAAGCCCAAGCCCACCCTGCCGGGGACCCCCAAGGCTGTGAGCGTGCCGGGCTCCAGGCTCCCCGTCTCCTCCCAGGAGCCACGCGTGCCGGCAGAGGCAGCGGCTGGGGAGGGGACACCGGGGCTGAGCCCTCCCGAGCTGCCCTGGGGGGGCCGGGACCTCACCAGCCACCCTGTGCTGCAGATCTCCCCGTCCACCCTGCCACCCACGGCTGCTCATCCCTTCCCCGGTGGCCCCGGTGATGCCAGCACGGCCCCGACCGCGGCTCCCACGGGTACTGCTGTTAACCGCACGGACAGCGCGGAGAGCGAGGGGAACGGCTCCACACTGGAGGAGAGCCAGGAAACCACCACCTCCACCATCATCACCACCACCGTCATAACCACGGAGCCCACCCCAGGTAAGCTGGCACGGGGATGCTGTGCCGAGGGTCCGGGGGGGTTCCGGCAGCGGTGGGGGGCAGCTCTTCCCGCTGGGATCCTGGGGCCACCTGGAACCTTCTGCGCTTCGGCGGCATGGGCTTCCCCAAAAGCCGCCCTGCAGAAGTGCCTGAGCACCTCTGGCGACAAGGTTTGCTTCCCTAGCCGTGGTTTCCCACTAAGAAAGAAGCGGGGTGGGTGCGTGCTGCTGGGCATGGGCCCCAGGGCAGTGCCTGACCCCAGTGCGTCCCCCCCAGTCCGCTGCAGCGTGAGCTTCTACGACCCCGAGGGCTACATCGACTCCACCGACTACCCCCCGCTGCCCCTGCACAGCTACCTGGAGTGCACCTACAACGTCACCGTCTACACGGGCTACGGCGTGGAGCTGCAGGTGAGAAGTGCATCGGGGGGTCACCACGGCTCGCCCCCCCTGCGCCACGGCACCAAGGGCTCAGCGGGCTGTGGGCAGGACCAGGCACAGCCGCCTGGGCTCCTGCGCTTGCTAAAAGTGCCCGTCCTGGGGAAAAAAATAGCTAGTTTTCTTAGGCTGTGTAATAAATAAACCGTACGAGGGAACGGGTACATCCTGAACGTCAGCTATGATCAAAGCGCTAAAATGCCACACAATTAATTTAGCAGCGAGATGCTGCCAGGCGGTTTGCAGAAAAGCCGCTCTGCCCTCGTGGGAAGGGGCGAAGCAGCGCAGCCGACGCGGCCCCTCCACAGCCAGCACTGCTTGGACAAGGTCCTGCCCTGGTGCAAACGCCTCAAAGCCTGGGGGAGGCTGGGGGGTGCTGGGGAGCAGCGCGGAGAGGCAGGGGAGGCCACCAAGCACCCTTGGCACATTTCAGACGCCGTCGGTTCAGGCTCTGTGCTCTGCTCTGCCATCTTTTGTTGTTCCTGTGTTCTGCCCGTGTCACAATTTGTATCCAATTAAACTGCATTAACTTTTAATCTGTGTAGCCAAGCAGGGGCATTAAAAAGAGCGGCAGTTCCAGCGAGCTGGTCCGTGCCGCCCCCTCGGCCGGCACACGCAGGGGGCTGACCTCGTGGCGTGGCCGTGGGTCGAGCCCCGGTGGGGACATTGCCCGGGTCCCAGCGGCACAGCGCAGTGACGGCGGTGGCACAGGGCCACGCGCTGCCATTTGTGCATGTCTCAGCCACTTCCCCGTGGCAGTAACCCTGCCTCCCCAAATCCTCGGGGTGCCAGAGACAGCCTGCGCCGCTGTAAGCCCGCTGCTGTCCGTGACCCATCGGGTGGCACCGCTCCTGACCCTGCTCCCGCTGTAAGCTGAGATTTTAATGGAGCATAAAATTAGCCTCCCCACCCCCCGAGCCTCGCGTTTCGTTTTGCTGCTGCTTCTGAGGCTTCCAGACAAATGAAATCACGACAGCAGGCCTGCACTGCCTGGGCACAGCCTGCCCGGAGCGGGCCCTGCTCACGCCATGCTCGGGCCGTGCCGGTGCTGGTAACGGCAGGGGACGGGGACGGGGACCACCCCCAGGCCCTGCCTCAGTGCCCTGCCTGGTACCAGGGGTGATGGGCTCGCTCTGCGCCCCTATACAGCTTGCACTTTGGGGAGCAATTAGTGTGGGCATGCTGGCAGTCGGTGGTCCTAATTACTCCATATTTCCCACCGAAAGGGTGGGCTGGAGGGGCTGGAGGGCAGTGGGCGCTGCCATCCCTGGTGCTGCCCCTGCCTCGCCTGGCACTGACGGCCTCCCTCACTGCTTTTCAGTTCTTTACACGTCCAAGTACCCCGAGCTTCAGCAGCTCCGAGGCTAATTACATCAGGCAGATGCTGAAGTAACACGGTGCCACTTCCTCAGCTGCCTCATGGTGCTGGGGATAATTGGTTATTGTTTAAGTGATTTTATTTAGTTCCCAACCCCTGTAGTGGAGATGAGCAGGGGAGGCGTGGGGCAGGGCACCAGCACTCACAGCATCCTGCAGGGCCCCGCCGAGCTCCATCCCGGCCCAGGCCAGGGCCCTGCAGCAGCTCGAGAGGCAGAGCCGCTGGCTCCAAGAATATTTTGAGAAATTGTATTTTATTTTATTTAAAAAAAAAAAATCTTGAATTTTCTTGGCAGGAAATAGAACTTCCCCAAAGAGATTTTCTAGTGGGTGAGCAAGCCTGACAGTCGGAGTTAAGGATCCCTCCTGGCTTCCCGGCAGACTTTTCAGGAGCTGACACGGGTTCCGTCTCCGATCAGAGCAGGAACTTGTCCTCCGCAGCCCCTGGCAGGAAGCCGCGCATATGGTGCCTCTCGCAGCGGCTGACGGTCCCTGGCGCGCGGCCACCGCCTTCGTCTGGAGCCGCCGGCTGCTCCGGAAAGGAAGGGGTCCCCTGGGGGTGCCCGTGACCCGGCACTGCCACCTCTCTCTCCGCTCGGCCTGGCTGAGCGGGGCTGAGCAGACGGCAGAGTGGTGCCTGCACCCCCTGCACCTGCAAAGGGACTGGGGACACCACGGCTCCGGGGGAATGCTGCGCCTTCCTCCGCTCCTCTGGGCTCCGTCTGCCCAAGGTGTCCCCTCCCCAAGGGCAGAACTGGTTGAGGGAGGGAAGGAGGCGGTGGCAGAGCCGAGCTGCCCGGCTGTCCTCAGCTGCTGTGCTCTGGTGGCACCCCTCAGCGTCTGCTTCGCAATGTGCTGGAGCGGCTCGGTGCTAGGCAGCCTGTCTGATGCCAGTCATCACCGGAGGAAGCTAGCTGGGGAACAGGTTTGCCTTTGATTTCAGAACAAAACGTGTTAGAAACCCTGGAAACGGCTGTGCGGTGATTCAGACCAGGCTCAGGAAGCAAAACTGCCCCAGCGAGAGCCGGAGGGAAGTCATTAGCGTGACGCGTAGCCACTTAGCTGCTCTTGGATCCCGAACTCCAAATAACTCGTCCTCGGTGACGGTTAATTCACCCCACTTGTTAGTGAGCACATCTGAGCCAGGTGCGATGTGTGCGCAGCGTGCCAGGCAAGTGTTTCCAGCACAAAACCTGGAGGCGAGGAATTCGTCTGCGGCTGTCAGGTCCGGGGCCGCCCTCCTCTGCTGGGGCATGCATTGTGCTGGGCCAGAGGCTCCCTGCTGCAAAACAGGGCAAAGGCAGCTCCTGGGTTAGAAGCACGGCCCAGGCTGGACCCTGTGGCTCTGCCCCTGCTCAGCCCTGTCCTGCAGCACCACATCCAAAGGCAACGAGACGAGGCCGGGGCTGTTCCTGGCACCGTGTAGGGCTCAGGGGCAGGGAGGGAGCCGTGTGGCAGGCTCGGTGCCGATCCTCCCGAGGAAGCCTTGCTTGGGAGGGGGCTGCACATGGGACAGCTCCGTGCAGCTCCTGCCAAAGCGCCCTGGCACCGTGCTCGGGCGGCAGCCACACAGCTGCCTGCCTGCAGCAGCGTGGGGAGACGGGCACGCTGGTGACAACAGCAGCAAACCCTTCCAGTCACAACATCGCCGGGAGGGTGTGCAATTACAGGCTGAGGCTGCGGTGTGCGCTAAATATAGAGCCCTGGTCCTCGCACACTTAAGGAAACAAACGATCTGATGAGCATCTTTCTGCTGAAATATGAGCCCATTTATTAAGCTAAATGGACGTGAAATGCAAATGTGGGGTTACTTCTTCAGCTTTTTCCAAATAATAATTAAAGCCTTTTGGGACCGCTCATTAGGCGCGTTTGCTGTGACTCCCCACCCGCTCCGGGTGCGGGACCCCGGGGAGGGTTCCTGGCGTGAGGGCAGGCAAACCCCGGGCCCCACAGAAGAGCCCAGCTCTGGTGGCCCTTGTGCAGCACAAGAGCATCCGACCTCAAAAAGCCGACCTCAAGCAGCATATCAAGCAGCACGACACGTGGGAGCTGTCTGTGCCTGGGGCCGGGACGTGGCCGTGCTCCTGCCCCCCCGGGACGGCCGCCTTCACCCCCGCAGGCTCTCAGCTCTCTGCTCCCCCCAGGTGAAGAGCGTGAACCTGTCGGACGGAGAGGTGCTCTCCATCCGCGGCGTGGACGACGACAGCCTGGTGGTGCTGGCCAACCAGACGCTGCTGGTGGAGGGCCAGGTGATCCGCAGCCCCACCAACACCATCTCCGTCTACTTCCGCACCTTCCAGGACGAGGCGGTGGGCACCTTCCAGCTCCACTACCAGGGTAGGTGCCCCCCGGCTCCTCGGCCCCGTGGGGTGGGAACGTGCTGGGCTCTGCCCCCCGAGGCCATGCACCAGCCAGGGCAGGAGCAAGCAGCAGCCTCTGTCATGCCCCGGGGCAGAGGGGCTGACATGCGCTGTGGTGGTTGTGCTCCTCGCCCCATTGCTGTCCCCATTCGGCAGCTCTTCCTGTGCTGACTCTGACTAAATATCTATTTTTTCCTTGAGAAGCCATAAAAAATGCATGTGTTCAGGCAAATTTATTCTGAAATAGAAACTGGGTCTGGTCAAAAGCAGTAACAGGTGGAAAAGCAGCAGCCCGTGGCACCGCGGGCACATCCAGCACGTCCTCGGTGCTCAGCCCCGGTGCCCGGGAGCAGCCCAGCCTGGAGCCGTGCGGTGTCGTTCCAGTGTTCATGCTGAGCTGCAGCTTTCCACGGAGACCCGACTTCGGAGAGGTCACCGTCATGGACCTGCACTCGGGGGGCATCGCCCACTTTCACTGCCACCTGGGCTACGAGCTGCAGGGCCCCAAGGTGCTCACGTGCATCAACGCCTCTCGGCCTCACTGGAGCAGCCCAGAACCCATCTGCTCAGGTGCGAGCCTTGCTGCTCAGCGGGGCGTCTCCCCCCTCTGCCGTGCAGAAGCCCCCCCATAAATAAGCGCCGGTCCCCGTGCCCCTGCCCTCACCTCGCCCGTGCTCTGCGTTGGCAGCGCCCTGCGGCGGCACCGTGCACAACGCCACCATCGGCCGCGTCCTCTCGCCCAGCTACACGGGCAACCAGTCGAGCAGCATGTACTGCGTGTGGACCATCGGGGCCCCCCCGGGCCAGAAGCTGCACCTGCACTTCGAGAAGCTGCTGCTGACCGAGAAGGACCGGTGAGGTGCTGGGAGCCCGCGCTGGGGTCTGCGCCGAGCTTTGTTCTGCTCAGGGCAAGGAGCGGGGTGGTGTCTGGGTGCTGCCCAAATATCGCCAAAGCGTGGAAGCCCCGGCTGGGCTCAGCCCCACCTCCTGCCCTCACAGTGCCAGGGCTGCGGGTGTCCCGGGGGCAGTGCCAGGAGGAAAGCCGGTGAGGAAGGGGCAGAGGAAGGGGCAGAGGAAGGTGTCCCCGACCACCCTGTGCCCAGCACTGCTCTTCACCAGGGCATGAGAAGCTGCAGGTCCCAGGCCATCAGCATCCATAACAGAAAGCACACGCTAATGGCACCAATGCGTGTATTTAAAGAGCGTTAGAACTCGCTCTGGCAACAGGCAGTAAAGCAGGTTTATGGCCTGTAGTAAGGCCAAAGGATAAAGCTCCTATTTATGACACAGTAAAAGAGACTTTTCTGGTTGGTGAGGTTTTTTTTTGCATGATTTCTTTAAAATGCCATGTTCTGGGCACACGGGGGAGCAGGCGCTGGTGCAAGGAGGAAGGGCTGGGTACCCCCCAGCCCCGCGTGTCCCCGTCCCCAGCAGGCACCGTGTTCCCCAGTGCCTCCCCCTCTGGAGCGGGTCCTGGGGGCCGGGAGCCAGGTCCGGGGCTGGCCGGGGAAGCGGTGCTGTCCCCGCTGGACCTGGCAGAGCTCCCCCCGTACCACGCCGTGTGTCCCGGCGCAGGATGGTGGTGTACAGCGGGGACTCCAACCGCTCCGCCGTGCTCTACGACTCGCGAGCCGACAGCGTGCCCTTCGAGGGGGTGATCAGCGACGGCTCCTCCATCCGGATCGACTTCCTCGCCGAGGAGCCTGCCGCCGCCACGGCCTTCAACATCCGCTTCGAAGGTGACCCCCTGTCATGGCAGACCCGAGGGCAGCGGGCGGTGGGGGCTGCAGGAGGGGTCCTGGCCCCCGTGCCCCGTGTGCTGCCATCCCCATGGTGCTGGGCACGCAGGGCTCTCCAAACCTCCTGTGGTTGTGGCAGCTTTGGGGAATATTTTCCCTAGCAAGAAACAGAAATAGTGAAATCCTTTTGTTCCAACAGAGGGCTGTGTTGGGAAGCGTAGTGTCTGGGGGAGGTGTCCGTGTGCCGGGCACAGGGCTCCTCCGAACCCGACCCAAAAATGCGGGCAGGCTGCGGGAGGTGTGCAGCCCCCACGGCCAAAGGCCCCATCTGGCCCTGTCCCTCAGGGCCACACAGGGCCTGGTTTGTCCTGACCCCTGCCCTGTCACCTGCCCTCCCGTGGTCACCGCATCCGTCATGCTGGGTGTCAAAAGCTCCTGTGATGGTTCCTGCAGAATTCTTTCCTCGTGCTGTTTGAGTCGCCTGGCTGCTATTTAAATCCCACATTTCTGAAGTGCAATAACCCATGCCCAGAGTTAACAGCTATCCCTCTACACTTCCAAAACCTCCTGACAGCCATCAAACCATGTGCCCCCCGTGCCTGCCCCGCACAGCCCTCTCGGCCTCGGGGGGCAGCACCCAGCCCCACGACCCAGCGCCCTCACTCCTTCCCACAGGAAGAAGCGGGGTTTGGTTAAACCTGCGTGGCTCAGGACAGAAAAGTGGCTGTTAATCCTAAAGTACTCCATGGAAGAGGCATTCGTGTGTCAGCATGGCCGTGCATGGCGGGGTCGGAGGGACAGGGTTCTGGCAGAGCCCTGGGGCTCCCCCAGCACCCCCGGAGCTGGGAGCGGGGAGGGTCGAGGAGCTGGGAGGCAGCGCCGTGCCCGCACCACTACCGGGGGCTTCTCTCACAGCCTTCGAGCGGGGCCACTGCTACGAGCCCTACATCCAGAACGGGAACTTCACCACCTCCGACCCCACCTACAACCTGGGCACCACCGTGGAGTTCACGTGCGACCCCGGGCACTCCCTGGAGCAGGGCCCCGCCGTCATCGAGTGCGTCAACATGCGGGACCCCTACTGGAACGACACGGAGCCGCTGTGCCGCGGTGAGTGACCCGCTGAGGGCCAACGCCAGGCCCTGCACCAATGCCACGGCGCCGAGTGACCCTGCCCACCTCTCCTGCAGCCATGTGCGGCGGCGAGCTGACGGCCGTGGCCGGGGTGATCCTGTCCCCCAACTGGCCCGAGCCCTACGCGGAGGGAGAGGACTGCATCTGGAGGGTGCACGTGGGCGAGGAGAAGCGGCTGTTCCTGGACATCCAGCTGTGAGTAGCTCCCGCTCCGCTGCAGCATGCCCCTGCCCAGGGACCTGCTCGGGTTCTGTTCCCCCCCCTCGGTGCTTCTCTAATCCCCTGCAGTGCGCTCAGCACCCAGAGGGAGGCACCAAGTGCTGCTGCAGAAATTCCAAGTGCTGTTGCAGCATCCATCGCCTTGCAGCACCCATCGCCTTGCAGCATCCATGCAGTAGTTAATTGCTCCTGAGATGGCTCCTGGGCCTCTCCCCAGCAAAGCCGTCGGGAGCAGCACCACAGCAGGACGCGGCCACGCGCAGCTCAGAGCACAGCACAGCCTCGTCATGCGCTCGTGCATCCGGGGCTGGGAAAGCCTAGGGAGATCCACGAGGAGGAGACCTCAGCTCAGTGTCTGTGCTGATGTGATGCAGGCAGTGCGGGGAGGCAAACGGGGGGGTGAGGAGGCAGGCGAGGCTCTGCCCAGCTCCTGTGCTGCCTTCTTGCTCCTGTGAGACCCGCATTGCTTTGCCAAAGGCACCAGTCCCCCTCCGACTGCCTGCCCACCGTGCTGGGGCAGCCCCCGGCTGCCTCTGCCCAGGCGGGGGCAGGCACCGCGTCCCCACCGCACCTCCGGGTGCTCAGAGAGCAGTGGGTTTGGTACCGGGGGGGAGCCTTTGGCGTGATAGTGCTGCCCGTGCAAAGGGAATCTCCTTCGGTGCTATTCGGGGTTTTCAAGAGGGAGGGCGTTTTTTCAAGTATGGGCTTAGGGACATAAAGGTTTTAAGGCTTTCTGTAAAAATCCCAAGCCAGAGCTCCCAGCGCAGCTCTTCCGGATTTGTGGGCGCTTGGGCTGAGCAGAACGGGAGGCCAGGCGATTTGAAGTCATCAAACATAAATGTCACCGAGAAAATCATGTTTGACAGAAAGCAGAGATTTACTACAAATGTCAGCTTGCCATGGGGATTAGCTGGGCGCCTTCCAAGAACATTCTTAATAAAACGTTTGGGGATCAGCTCAGGCATCTCCAAACAAGGCCAAGTTGGATGGACAGATGTGCAGGGCAGGGGTCCTGCGGTGACCGAACACGTCCCGGGCCCGCGGGAACTGAGCAGGTGCAGGTGGCCGGATCCTGCCGGGAGCCTGGCTGCAGCACCCCAGCACCATCCTGCATGGGGCTGGATGAGGGCAGCACCGGGTCTGGCCCCAGGGTGCTATGAGGACGCTTGCTTGGGCCGTTGCACAGGACATCCATGGGTAGGAGCCTGGGCATGGCAGGGGAGGTTTCTTTGGAGATGTCTGCTGTGGGGCTGGAGCTCCCCTGGGGATGCTGCCTGCAGACCGAGCTCAGGGGCGCCCCGGGGAGCTCCCCTGCCGCAGGGTGACTGGGCTTGGGGCAGTGAGATGGAAGCTTGGACCCTCAGCACCCACAGCAGAGGGCTGGGGCTGGCGGTGGGGCTGCTCCTGGAGGAGCGGGGGTGCTGAACCCCTGGGGATGGGGCCGAGCCCCAGGAGGGGTGTGGGTGGCGTGGGGGCAGCAGGTCACCTTGCTGCCCCTCTGTCCCGCACCGCTGCGTGCAGCTGACCGCCTGCCCGAGCTGACCGAGCTCTGCTTTCCAGCCTGAACCTCACCAACAGCGACATCCTCACCATTTACGACGGGGACGAGCTCACCGCCCGCATCCTGGGGCAGTACGTCGGCAGCAGCGGCCCCCAGAAGCTCTACTCGTCCAGCCCCGACCTCACCATCCAGTTCCACTCGGACCCCGCTGGACTCATCTTCGGGAAGGGGCAAGGATTCATCATGAACTACATCGGTAAGGGGGGAGCAGGGCGGCGTCCCCACCTCCTTGCTCTGACCGTGGCTTGCTCTACCCCTGGAGACGTCTGTTCACATCACCCTTTGGCACAGCCCCATCTGCCAGAGCGGGTGCCCAAGGAAGGGACAAGGCCTGGAAGGGCTCTCCTGCTCCGGCTGCCTGCAGTCTCGCTGCCTCCCTCCCTGCCTGCCTTCCCCTGGCAGGCTTCATCCAAGTGTGTTCCCTTTCTGCTGCCGACAGCCCCAGTTAGGGCAAACAGAGCGAGCAGCCATGCACATCACCTGCACGGCCACAGGTCCCTGCTGCAGCGCTCGGCCAGGCAGCAGCCCAGCTCAGCAGCAGCTGTGCCATGACCGTGGCACAGCCCTGGTCCAACTTGAAGGTCAGAGGCCGGGGACACTCAAAGACCCCCCTCGGCTGCCCCTTCCCCCTGCCCAGAGGATGCCCCGCACAGCCTGGGCTGCCGGCTGGGCTGCTTGTACACGGGGCCGCAGAGCTGTAGGAGGGCTGCGGGCACAGCGAGGAGCCGCGTGTCCCTGGGCAGCAGCTCAGGGGGTGGCAGCAGCACCTCCGTCTGCCTGCAGAGGTGTCCCGCAACGACTCCTGCTCCGACCTGCCCGAGATCCAGAATGGCTGGAAGACCACGTCGCACACGGAGCTGGTGCGAGGGGCCAAGATCACCTACCAGTGTGACCCGGGGTACGACATCGTGGGGAGCGACACCCTCACCTGCCAGTGGGACCTCAGCTGGAGCAGCGACCCCCCCTTCTGCGAAAAGAGTAAGTGCCCCTTGCACTGCCCTGCCCTGCTCCGCCGGCCCTGAGCAATGTGCTGGCTGTCCCCACCGCGTCCCCAGGACCCCCAGCGCATCCCCAGGACCCCCACCATGTCCCTTAACAGCAGCTGCCGGGTCACAGCCCCACACTCATGACCCATACGGCCTCTTTTCCCCAGTTATGTACTGCACAGACCCGGGGGAGGTGGAGCACTCCACCCGGCTCATCTCCGACCCGGTGCTGCTGGTGGGGACCACCATCCAGTACACCTGCAACCCCGGCTTCGTGCTGGAGGGCAGCTCGCTGCTGACCTGCTACAGCCGCGAGACGGGGACGCCCATCTGGACCTCGCGGCTCCCGCACTGTGTCTGTAAGTGTGCCGCTGTGGGACAGCTCCTCATGCTCGGCCGCTCGGCTCCTCCACTCCCGGGGGCTCTGGGACCTCTGCTCCGAGCCCTTGGACTCACCCGCGGTGTGTCGTTCCCTTCCAGCCGAGGAGTCGCTGGCGTGCGACAACCCGGGGCTGCCGGAAAACGGCTACCAAATCCTCTACAAACGCCTCTACCTGCCCGGCGAGTCCCTCACCTTCATGTGCTACGAGGGCTTCGAGCTCATGGGGGAGGTCACCATCAAGTGCATCCTGGGCCAGCCGTCGCACTGGAGCGGCCCGCTGCCCATCTGCAAAGGTAGCGGCACAGCGGGGGCGCGGGGGCAACCTGCGTCTGTGCCGGGCACCCTCGGCTGGCCCGGGGAGGGGGAGCCGAGCCTGTAGGTACCACACGGGGTGCGCTGGGCTGTCCCCTTGCTTTCCTTGCGCTGCTCTCCCCGAGCCGTTCGCCCAGGCTGAGCAGCGATGCTTCCCCCGGGTGTCCGCATGGGCTGAGGTGGGGGAGGTCGGCCCCGGGAGCTGCCCTCGGCTCGGGTCTGAGCAGGCTGTGGTTGCAGTGTGCCTTCTGGACACGGAGGGCCCTCCTGTTGCCACTAAGCTGCAGGGATGGATGGTTCTTAATTCCTGCTTAATTCCTAATTACATGGAAATGCTCTCGAGCAGTGGCACTCCGGAGGGTAGCGCGGCCCAGGCAGAGCCATCCTGCTGCTGTCTTTTTGCACAGCCTGCTCAGTCACTGTGCATGCGCTTACAGAGGCTGACTGCTTGTTAAAAGCCGAAAGCTCACGGCACAGCCTGGGACCCCACAGGGCATGGGGAGCTCAGGCCCGTGCCTTCCTGGCTCGGACTTCCACCAGCTGCAGGCTGGGGCAGTGAACCCTTAGCAGGCAGACCACCAAAAGCTGCCAGCAGGCAGTTCCTCAGCAGTATCTCCCCGTTTCTCTTCCAGTGAACCAGGACAGCTTTGAGCACGCTCTGGAAGGTGAGTGACACCTGCTGGATGAGCCGCTTGCACGGCTCGGTGCAGAGCTGTCCCTGCAGGGCGCTGAGCCCCCAGCACCTCCCGGCACCCCCCGGTGCTCCCCAGCCTCAGACCCCGCGGCACCCCAGGAGAGCTGCTGGGCTGAAAGCGGTGCGGTGAGCGCTGAGTGCGCACGGGGGCACAGAAGGACCTGAGCAGTGCGCCTGGTGCGTGCCCTCAGCCCCGTTTGGTGAGGGGGGCTGTCTGGGAGGACTGGTGCAGCCCTGCAGGACATCCGTATTTATATTTATATTTATATTTACTTATATTTATATATATTTACACATATTTATTGTAATATTTATATCTATAAGTGCCTATCTTGCATAATCAATATGAATAAGTGCATATTGATAAACATTCTTTGGAACCCCTCTGATGGCAGGGTAAGAAGGGGAGGTGACCTGTTAGTACCCCAGCACTTCTGCTCCCACCAATTAAAAACAAACAAACAAAAAAAAAGCCCCAAGACTGCCTGGGGAGGAGGAGCAGGCTCCTGGGGGTGCCTCCAGCCCAGGCAGACATCCCCTGGCTGAGGAGCGAGGGCAGGAGCGGAGGCAGAGGGGGGCACCGGGTGCTGGGCAAAAACCCGCGTGAGAGACCTTGTCCTTTTAGTAGCAGAAGCTGCTGCGGAGACATCGCTCGAGGGGGGAAACATGGCCCTGGCCATCTTCATCCCGGTGCTGATCATCTCCCTGCTGCTGGGGGGAGCGTACATCTACATCACCAGGTAGGGCCCTTCAGGACCCCTGGGACCCCCTGGGGCTGCCGAGCGTCACCTGGGGTCCCGCGGGAGGTGGGGGTGGGTGAGCACTGGGGTTTGCCCAGCACTGGGCAGCCCGGTGACTCTGGCATCGCCCCGCAGGTGCCGGTACTACTCCAGCCTCCGCCTGCCCCTCATGTACTCGCACCCCTACAGCCAGATCACGGTAGAAACGGAGTTCGACAACCCGATCTATGAGACAGGGGTGAGTGCTGCTGGGGCCCTCGCTCCCTGGGGGCTGCTCCGCTGGCTGGGAGCAAAGGGCTTCAAAGGGTTTACAGCACCAGGGCTTTGGGGAGCCAGCGGACAAACCCATGAGCAGTCCTGGAGGCTTACGAAGACCCTGGGCCGGGCAGGGAGGGGACCACTCTGGGCAGCAAAGGGACCCCTGGAGCGCCTCTTGCCACCCGGGAATGGAGTGGTTATCCCAAAACGCGGCTGCTGCCCTAAAATGGCTTTTCCTTCTTTTCAGGAAACCAGAGAATACGAGGTTTCGATATAAAGACAGCGCTACGAGAGTCTCCAGCTGCGAACTTAATGTGCTCTCATAGAACTTCCTCAGTAACTAATCCAGAGACTACGTGGAGTTTGGTTGGACCCCTGGACCTGCTGTTGTCTTTCCTTTTGCCTCTTTATTGAAGATTTTACTGTTTTCTTCACTGTATTTATTCTATTTAAACTGCGATAGGTGTGCTGCAGAGCCCCGGGGTCTGCCCGGACCCCGGTGCAGGCAGCAGCGGCAGAGGGGGCCGAGCCCCGTGCGCCGCGTCCCCCCGCACCGGCCACGCACGCACAGAGGGGTTTTGCAGTACTTTTGTTGTTAAAAATTAAAAACGTCTCCATTGCAAGAGCCTGCAATTGATTGCTCAGAGCCGTCTTAGGCACAGGGTTTGCCGCAGGGTCCCGCCGGCCCCATCCCGTGCCCCCCGTGGCAGCGGGCACTGGGTGGCACGGCCGAGGCGAGGGGACCGTCCCCGTGCCGGGGAGCGGGACACGTCTCAGGAAAGCATCCAGGTGTGGAGCCCCGCTCACAACACCTGGGGAGCAGGGCACAGCCCGGCACCTGCGGGGGACATGCCGCTTCCATCTGCCCCTCTGCTTTGGATGACGGGGAGGACCCGAGCAGGACTCAGAGCTCTGCAGAGAAGCACCAGCCCGCAGCCTCTCCACAGCCCGGCCCAGCTCCTCCGGGATCTGCAGGAGCGCTCCCTGGGCATGACAGCGCCTCAGCTCCCTGCTTCTCATCAGAAACATGTGTGGCCATCGCCAGGAAAGCCCAAGCCCCGCTGCAGTATCTCAGGGTAAGCACGATGGACCGGGTTCCCCGCAGCCACCGCCGTGAGGGGCATGGAAGCTGCTGCCTGCCCCGGGGTGCGGGCACGGCGCTGGGCAGCGATGGGGCCAGGTGATCAGCAGCAGCTGATCCTGCGTGCCTCCACGCTCCTCCCAGAGCTCCGCCGCGATGCCCTCGAGGTTCGCCCTCGGCTCCCGGGCTGGCAGCTGGGCAGAGCCCGGCGATGGAAAGAGGCAGGGGACGGAGGTGGAGATCTGCTGGGGGAAGAAAGCAGACAGCAGGGCTGGGCTCCGGCACGGGATAACCAACGTGGGGGCAGAGGGGGCAGAATCAGCCCCTCGGCACCGCTCTGACCATGGATGAACCCTACAACAACCACTCCTGGGGCCTCAGCATCCCCGTGCTCCGTCACTGCAGACGTGGGGGCGTTCATCCCTTCCAGAGCTGGGCGCCCCCCGGCACGTCCTGGACTGCCGGTGTCTTTCTTCTGTCCTTGTAGAACGGCAACTGTGACCACGACAGCGTTCGGGAGTCTGAGGCTAGGGATGGTTCGTGCATCTCTGCAGTGTACAGCCAAGACTTAGGTTTTTCCTTTGAAAACAATGAATGTGTGTTTGTAATTTGTAAAGGTTAAAAAAAAAAAAGAAAATCAACAAAAAAAAATGTGCCAAAAATGTACTAAGCATTTCATTTCCCTTCATACATGTCTGTTTTTATAAGAACAATGTGAAAATTGCTGGGATTAAATATTTTTGAACATGATAAAGTACTTCCGTGGGAAGCTGTAGTGTTCGGTATAACCCTAATACAGCTTGTTCTGTATTTTTAAATGTCTGAAGTCCGTTTGCGAGGCTCTGAGCCACAGCCGGGCCAGCGGCGTGGCCTTGCTGCACCGGTGCTGCGGTGACACGGTGAGGGCTGGAGCTGGGCACCTCGTGCACCTCGCTGCAGAGCCATGACACCTCTGGGCACAGATCCCAGGGGCCGGATCCTGCCCTGGTGCAGCCCCACGGTGTCCCCAGGTGCCTGTCCCCATGGCACGGAGCTCTGGTGGCCTCTGTTCACCTGGTGTCTTCCTGCCTAGGTGTGCTGGGACCCCCCTGGGACCCCCCTGGGTGGTCCTCACATAGCTACAGAGGGGCTGGGGGAGCCTGGCTGGCACAGCCCCACCAGGCAGGGGAGCCGGGGACCTGATCCTGCCCGTGCCCTGCTCCCCCCCAAGGCCGGCAGCCCCCCCCGGCGCCGATCCGCACCAGATGCCTGCGGGTGGGGCAGCGGGGGGCTGCCACGAGGTCCCCCCGATGGCTCTGCTGGGGCGGGGGGCACCCAGCGGGGGCCGCCTCCCCCCCAAGCTCCCCCCGCCCGGCTCCGCAGCGGCGGGTCCCGCGGTGCTGCAATGCGGAGCGGCGGGCACGGCTCGGCGCGGGGGGGGCGGCGGCGGTGCCCCTGGGGGAGCCCAGCAGGGCCCCGGGATTCCCCGGCACCGGGGGGGGAGGGGGAGGGATGCGCGACCCCGGGGTGCTGGGGCTCTCCGCAGAGCACCCACCGTGCACCTCCCCGCACAGCCCAAGACAATGGTCCTGAGCTCCCCAAACGTGCTTTGAGGAGAGGTTGTGGCGTGCCATCGGCTCGTCGCTTCGTTTAGCAGCCGTCAGGATAATGCACGGGAGGGTGAGGGAGCCAGAGCGCGATGCAATCCCCGGGGAGGAAGCTTGCGTTATTTTTGGACAGAGATTGCAAGGGACTTAAAATGAAGGAAAAAAAAAAAAAAAA
>CM021779.1:944068-965757 GCA_011076525.1 Nettapus auritus | reverse complement strand
GTGCCGGGCCGGGCTGCAGCACCGGGAACGGCCCGAGGCCCGCCGGGCCCCCGGCCGAAGCCGCCCCCCCGGGGGGGACCCGTGCCCGCGGAGCCCCGGCGCTGCCCCCCGGCGCTGTGCCGGGCCGCCCGCCTTATGTAACGCCGCCGCTGCCTGGCGCGGGGCTGCCCCCACGTCCTGCACAACTTCGGCGCCGCGGTGAGCGGAGCCCCCCCGGCCTCGGTGTATCGCAGGCTGGCGTTACCCGGTCCGTTCCTGGGGTCTCAGCCGGCGGGGGTCTCCCCGAGCCCCGTCTCATCCCGTCTGAGCAGCCCCGAGCGGGTCCCGGCGGGGGCTGCGGTGCCCCCACGGAGCTGCCCGCGGGACCCACGGCTGAGGCTCGGCCTGAGGCAGCACCCAGGGAAGCCCGGCCCGATTCCCAGCGGGTCCTGTGCCCCTGGGTGGGGTGCCGATGGGTGCAGAAGCTTTGATCCTTTCCCGCTCTGATGGTTTCCCCTTGATTTTCCCCGTCTGAGGTGCTGGCCGCAGCCCTGGGGCCGCAGCGGGGCTGTGCTGGTGCTGGGGACCCCCAGGCTGTCGGACCCCGCTCCCCCCAGGCTCTCACTTCATCCGTCAGCCTCAGCTTCTGAAGGAGAGCCTTGCTGTCAGGGCAGGAGAGCTGCTGTGAATACAGATGGCTCCTGGGCTCTGCCCGCCTTCCTGGGGCACGTCCTGGCACCGCCGAGCCGGTGACATTGGGGTGTGCCAGCATCGGGGGACACCCCCGCGTCCGGCCCCGCGGCTGCACTCGGGAGCCGAGGGCTGGGCTGGAGGAGCCGGCATGTGGAGGGATGCCAGCCGCTGGGGAGGGAGGAAAGTTGTCTTGAAATTTCCAGGCGGCTACGACGCGCCACGTGGACGGCAGGACCCGGGACGGGGCACACGGGCACCGTGCTGCGAGGAAGCGGGGTGGAAGGAGCGCAGCTGTGCGCGTCCCGCCCGTGGGGTGAAGCTGCCTCAAGCCCGGGTCCCCAGCCCTGCGCTGGACCCACCGCTGCAGGGTCAGGTCCCAGCCAAAGCTCCATCAGCGGAGGTGCATCCCCCTTCGATCGGTGGGGAAATGCACATTCATTTACGAGCTGCAGGACCTTGGCAGGGAGGGCCGGGAAGGGCTTGGATAGCTTCCCTGGCTAATAAACCCGGCCTACTCCTTCCAGGCAGTGCGCTCACGGATGAGACAGATCAGCTCCCACGGCATCTCCCTCCCTCCCCTTCACCTCTGCCATCCTTGTTTCTCTCCTGAGACGGAGGATGTGGAGCTGGTGTCCTGCAGCCCCCGCCAGCCCCTGCCCTCCAGCCGGGCTCTGCAGCAGCCGGCACGTGCGGGAGGTGCGGTTTGGGCACAGAGTTAGCGTGGGGGACCGGCTGGGAGCCTGCAGCCCTCGCTCTGCTGCCACGTGCCCCAGGGTGAGCTGCGCCCTCCCCAAGTGCCCAGCTGCCTCAGTCCTGGTCAGCAGCTAACGGCTGGTTGGTAATTGTAGGGCTCTCCTGTGCTGCCCAGGGGAGGGAGGACAGGCTCTGCTTTTCGGGCTGGGCTGACGTTAGCAGGGTCCTGGTGGCTGTGCTAGGAGCCATCCAGCTCCCGCAACCCACAGGCTTGGGAGGCTTTGGCCAGTGGAATCAAACCAACCATCCCCAGACCTGCCACCATCCCCAGACCTGCCACCATCCCCGCCTGGTCCCTTCCGGGCCGGGCGGGCACCGGTGGGAACCCGCAGCGGGCGCTGGGCTCGCTGGGTGCAGATGGCAACCTCGTGGTCTCCAGAGGGAGCGTCACTGCAGAGCGTTCAGATCCAGAAGATAAATCGATGTGCTGCGAGGTAGGGCTGCTAAGAGACTGTTCTGAGCTCTGCTCCTGGCTCAGCCAGGCCTGGCTCCTTATCGGCCCGATTTCAGGTGTGATAAGGCAGCAAAGGAGAGGAGAAGTGGGGGGAAAGGGGAGGAGATGGGGCAGTGGGAGCTGAGGGGGCTGGCTCTCCCCACCTACCTTCCACTGGATGTTGGGATCCTTGTGGCAGATGCTGCTGGGAGCGGGTAGAGGCTTTTCTCAGTGTGGGACAACACTGGGCTCCTGGGCAAACAGTGGGGCTCCTCATCAACCATCCCCTCTCCCCCCATGAGGAGCCAGTGCCCCCCACAGCCCCAGGCTGAGCCCCCGCAGAGACCCCAGGGGAAGCCCACCCCCCGTAACACCTCTGAATTTGTCTCCCCAGATCCTCCCCGGTGCTGCATTGCAGGATGATCCCCCCAGGAGCGCGGGGGGGGACCCTCTGGGCACGTCGCTGCTGACCCCGTGGCGCTGGCAGCCCCCGGCCGCCCGGCGGCCGCTGCCCATGCGGAGGTGCCGGGCGCGCTGGGGACAGCCGCAGCTCCGCTCCCCCATGGCAGACCTGCATGCTGTGGGTGCCCCTGAGGACCTCCAGGACTGACCGCCGGGCCCCCCTGCGCGCCAACCGCTGCGCCAACATGTCTGTGGAGTGGCTGACGGACTGGAGCTGGTCCCTGGACGGCCTCCGGGATTTCATCGCCACGGGCATCCAATCCTTCCGGGACTGCGACGCCACCGCCCTGGCCGCCGTCGCCTGCCTGCTGGTCCTGTTCGTGTGGTACTGCTACCACGTGGGGCGGGAGCAGCCCCGTGCCTACGCCACCGTCAACGCCCTGATGCAGAGCGCCGAGGCCAACGGCGTGCAGAACGGGTACGTCTACTGCCACTCGCCCGAGTGCGTGCGCTGCACGCACCACGACGGGCTCAACCAGAAACTCTACCACAACCTGCAGGAGTACGCCAAGCGCTACTCCTGGTCCGGCATGGGCAGGATCCACAAGGGCATCCGCGAGCAGGGCCGCTACCTCAACAGCCGGCCGTCCATCCAGAAGCCAGAGGTCTTCTTCCTGCCGGACTTGCCGACCATGCCCTACTTCGCCCGGGACGCTCAAAAGCACGACGTGGAGTTGCTGGAGCGCAACTTCCAGACCATCCTGTGCGAGTTTGAGACCCTCTACAAAGCTTTCTCAAACTGCAGCCTCCCGCAAGGATGGAAAATGAACAGCACGCCCAGCGGGGAGTGGTTCACCTTCTACCTGGTGAACCAGGGCATGTGCGTGCCCAGGAACTGCAGGAGATGCCCACGGACGTACCGCTTGCTCGGCAGCCTTCGCACCTGCATTGGCAACAATGTCTTTGGGAACGCTTGCATCTCCGTGCTGAGCCCGGGCACCGTCATTGCGGAGCACTACGGACCCACCAACATCCGCATCCGCTGCCACCTAGGTAAGCGCCCCACGGGGGCTGTGCGTCCTTGCGGGACATCCCTCGCCGTCCCCCTGCTCCGGGCAGCCTGGGGCACTGCTCCAGCCGCCGAGCTGCCTCCCTGTACGTCCTGGGTTTAGGGCGCTCTGCGAGGGACGCAGTTATTGCCACCGGGAGCTGTGAGCAAAGCGCGGGGCCAGGCGCTGCTTCGGTGCCGGTCCCAGGGCAGACGGGGGGGCTCTGGGGGTCCCCTCTGGGGCAGCGGGCGCTGGGCAGGCGGCGCGGTGCTCCCCGCCCCGCGGGTGCCCGGGAAGGGGAGAGCCCACGCGGCACAGATGGCCGGGGCTGTGCCGCGCTGGAAGCAGCGCAGATCGCCACGGGGGAGGCACCGCACGGGCCCTGCTGGCAAACACCGAGCGCGATTGTTCAGCCAACTCCTCTTGGGTAAACACACGCCGGCTGCGACTGGCCATTTAATTGGAAGTGGGAGCTGGTCTTCTGAGCTATCCGACGAGCTCTCCCGCCCCGGGGAGCCGTTGGTGAGTTGGGAACCAGCCCCTGGAGCACCTGGGGAGAGGCAAGAGGCAGGGCACGGTTCCTTGGTGCAGAGCAAGGCACGGCTCAGCCTGGTGCAAGCGATGGCAGAACCGAGGCCAGCGTTCCACCTGGAGCGTGCATGCCTTGGGGAGACGAGCGATGTGGGCCATCCCCTTGTCCTGCCTTTCCAAAGCCCTGCTCCATCTGCTTCCTGCTGCTCGCCCTCCTGCCAGGACACAGCCCCGTGCCTGGGGCGTGCTGACGGCTGCGGGTCTCGGTGACATCCCCACCTCGGTGCTGCTGCCCTGGCTCTCACTCTGCCCAGGCCATGGTCACCTTTGAGACAGCCGGTGCTTCCAGGTCAGCTTGCTCTGCCAAGCCAGGACAGCAGGCAGCGTAGCTGAATCTTACTGGGTTTTGCCCCAGCCCCCCCATTGCTCTGCCGAGCACCTGGGGCCAGGCACAGCCCCGGTCCCACTGCTCCGAGGGACGGGGACGCATCCTGCAGAGCGCTGGCCCAGAAGGAAAGGCTGCGCGCTGCTGCCGCCTCCTCCTGCCTCCCCTGGCTGCTCAGCTCACCCCTTCCAGCTGGAGCCACTCCAGCTGAGGCCACTGTGCAGGGAAATGGGTTAGGGTTTTGCCGTCTTTGAAATGTACGTTAGGAAAGCAGAGCAGCTTTTGTGCTCCCAGCTCTCCTGGGCAGCCAGGAGTCCCTGCTGTGCTTGCTTGGATCTGGCATAGAAACCCCTTCTCATCTGCAGCATCATTACCACCTGAAAGTCAGGGGAGCTGCCCCGTCCCCACCATGGCCGCACCTCGGGGCAGGTTGCTGCACCAGCTCCAGCACTCCCCCGGGCCACGGGTGGCGTTCCTGGTGCACGGGGTGGTGGGATCGTCCCTCACCAAGCTGTCCTGACTTGTGCTGGTCCTTTAGGAACCCATTTTATTCCTCGGGCTGTCCTTCTGCATCTTGCCTTCATGGAGCCCCTTCTCTTAGGACGGTTTTGCAGCCCCCTGAGTTTCTGTCCGTGTAGCTGCCCGGTGGGGCACTGCTGTGGCAGCGTCTCGGCTGGGTGACCAAGTGACGAGGCACACGGTCCTGGAGATGTAGGATGCCTTGGGTTGGAAGGGACCTTAAGGTCATCTAGTTCCAGCCCCGAATGCAAGAGGTAGCCGTGATGAATGGTGCAAGGTCAGATGGGGAGCGGGGGCAGAGCCGTGCATTGAGCCCCTTCCTTAAGTCCCAGTGCAACATTTTCCTCCTCCAGCCTGGCAGTGGGCAGGGCAATCACACCCGTGCTGGAGGAAGATAAGCGTGCAGGCTCTGCCTTTGGTCCCGAAGCTACAAAAATGCACCAGGAAACTGGCTGCCTACGTACAGCTCATGCCTGGGCCTTGGCAGCCGTTCCAGGTACAAAAGAGGGTGCCCACGGCGCTGAGCTCCATTTGGGTACAGCAAGGCACCGCAGGGGGTGCCCCCAGCCCTGGGCACAGGACGGGCAGGAGGGAGAGGGCAGGGGCCGAGCTGCACCGGCTCGGGAGTTCAGCCTGCAAACCCCGTGCCCTGGCAGTTTGAGCCCTGCACTGAGCCCTGCTGCTCCTGCTCCCGGGGGGCAGCAGCCCCTGGGCACCCCTCGGGCTCCGCTTTGCCCGGGGGCAGCAGCGCGGAGCTCGCGTGGCGCTCGCCTCGCAGGGCTGCCCGAGGGGCTTCCCTCGCCGCAGGGAGCGCAGCGCCGCCTGACCCCCCTCTCTTCTCTCCTCTGTGCCTGAAGGTCTGAAGACCCCCAGCAACTGCGAGCTCGTGGTGGGGGGCGAGCCGCAGTGCTGGGCGGAGGGGCGCTGCCTGCTCTTCGACGACTCCTTCCTGCACACCGCCTTTCACGAAGGTAAGCGCGGAGCTCGGCTGGCGCGGCTGCAGCCCTGGGGCTCACACGTCTGCTTGCCCGGTCCCCTTTGTCCAGTTGACCTGGAGTCCTCTCCTCCCCGGGGTGCTCTCTGCCCTCACCCTGCAGCCTCGTGGTCCTGTTGTGGTCCTGCCAGCCCTGGGGCCCACCAGCCTCTCCCTGCCCTGTGGTGAGCACAGAGGAGCTCCCTGGCCTCCGAGCGCTGCAGGGCTGCCCAGGCAGCGATGCTGGCCGCCTCCTCCATCAGCAGGAGAAAAGCTTCACGGCCCCCAGCCCCCTGCTCCCTGACCATCAGGGCTGGCTCTGCCGCCCGTCGTGCCCCAGGTGCTCCGCAGCAGCTCCTGGTGCCTGTCCCCGCTCTGCCTCGGGTCCCAGCTCCTCCGGCTTTTCCCCCAGCCTCCCCCCACCTTGCAGAGCTCGATCCAGCCCAAACCTTTCGGCAGCTGCGACACCGGCGGGGTGAATTTGTGCTTCTCATGGCGAGCACAGCAGGGTCCGGCCGGTTCTGCTGCCCCTCTGTTACCGGCGGGGCTGTTCTGCTCCAGCTCTCCTGGATTAGCCGGCATTAGTTGCCGATGGCATAAAAGCATCAAGCAGAGCTGTTTTTTTGCAGGAGAGCGTGTGAAGAGGGTGGGAGAACAAAAGCTGCTGCTCCCACATAAACCCTGCTATGGAATGGGGAAATGCAGCTCGTTGCAGCGCCGTGGGGATGGGGAAGGCCGGAATGGCGCAGCAGCGGCTCCGTGCACCGCTCCGAGGCGCAGCTGCAAGGACGGCTGCTGCTGAACGGCAAGCTCAGCACCATGCCCGCTGCCCTGAGCTGCCACACGCTGTGTGACTGCAAACAGCGGGGCTGGGGCCCTGCCGGGAGCACCCTGCCTTGGGTGCTGGAGGCACTGGGCTCCCGGTAGCAGCTGGGGGGTTTGCTGGAGTTGTGCAGGGCCGGTCCTGCTGCAGCGTGCGTGGTGCTGGGGCGCACGCAGTGACCTCGCCGAGTGCCCGTGCTGTGGGGTCTCGTGCTGTGGGCGTCCCGGTTCTGCAGCAGAGGCTGGCATCCCAGGAGCAGGGCAGGGAGCACAGCGACCTCGCACCTCACCCTGCTCCGTGTCCCTCCCAGGTCCCCCGGAGGAGGGTCCCCGTGTGGTCTTCATGGTGGATCTGTGGCACCCCAACGTGGCGGCCGCCGAGCGCCAAGCCCTCGACTTCATCTTCGCCCCGGGACGCTGAGGGCGCTGCCTCGCTGTGGGGGTGAGGGCAGCCGGGACCCGGCTTCGTGCTGACGGCGCCGCCGCAGCCCCAGCGCCGCAGGGGAGGCTGCTCACGGCACGCGGCGCTGGGGGCTCCCCGCCGGGGTCTTGTAAATGGAAACGTCGACGTGTATCAACGCCCATCTCCTCCCGCCCATCACCGGCTTCAGGGATCCTTTTCCACCACGACGGTGCATTTCCTTCCCTCCGTGGTTAGCCGCAGCACCACTCCCCTCCGTGTCATGTTGCTACCGTGTTTTGCAGTGTTCAGAAGTAGAGTTCCCAGGGTGTTCGTTTGAATGTGATAGTGTAAAATTTCTCGTGGCCATCAAAAGGACAACGCTCCCGCAGCCCAACAGCGAAGCAGCCGAGCGCTGCGCTCAGCCTGCCCCCGTCCCGTTTGCAGGGCCGTGCGGACGGGCAGCAGCAGGCACCGAGCACCTCCCAGCGTTCGGGGTTTGCCTGGGGGCTCTGGGGCTCGGTGCTCCCGTGCAGTGTGACCCTACACCAAGCACATCATGCTGCGGGCGCTGCTCCTCTGCTTGGAGAGGGGCTGGGGGACTCCCCCGCCCCTGCCCTGCCCCGGGGACGCAGCCCAGCTCCAGAGCGACCTCTTTACGGACTTCTCAGTGATCAGATTGCAAGGGAAGGCAGAGATTTCAAATACATCCGAGATATTTTTTACACCTGTCTTGTTACAGAATATCCCGAGTGCATGATTTCTACCATGATTTCTACATGCATTGATTACTTGGAAACAGACTCTGAGGAAGCAGGCTGGCTTGGCAACTGTCTTACAGTTTGGTAACATTCATACAGTGGATAAGCAAAGATTATCAATAAACCGTTGTGCTGAAAACAGACGGGGCTCTGCCTGCTTGTGTAACTGTTCCAGGGTAAAGCAGAACGCCGAGGAGCTGGAGCCTTTCCCGAGCCGGCCCCGGCCTCCCGAGGCCTCAGCAGCTCGGTGGGCTGGGACAGAGAAAAGTGCTGAAAATAACAGGAGCGCTGGGGGTGGGAGGAGGTGAGGGGCCCGGGCTGAGCTTGTGAGCGATGCAGCGAGCGAGGGCACCGTGCGGAACACCCGGCCCCGCGGCGCCTCCGTGCCCTGCAGCCTCCTTGCCGGGGGCACCGCCACCAGCCCTGCTGCCACCGCCCCAGGGGGCAGCCACTCGGTGCCTCCCCACGTTTATCACACCCCCGGGGGCCGTGCCGCCCCCTGCAAAGCCAGCCAGCTGGCCGCAGCCTGCGCCTCCAGCCCCAAGGCCGTGGCCCAGTCAGCAACGGGAACTGCCGCGCTAATTCAGCGCTCTCCAGGCCCAGCCGCAGGGCCACCAGAGCCTGCACGAGCCTCCCAGAAAGAAGCAAACCCCCCCACACTTCGGAAAAAAACTTGCAGCTGCCTGCACTGGCACACCAAGGGCAGCAGGCAGCTTCGTCAGGAGCAGCTCTGGGGCAGAGGATGCTGTGCTGCCACCCAAACGCTGCCCCTGTGCCCGAAGGCCGCTGCTGCCATCCAGCCCTCAAGGCCCCGGCCCCGGCAGCAGCAGCGCTGTGCCCCGAGGCACGGCAGCGCAGCAGCCGCCGTTCATCTCGTTACACTGGAGCACGACCACTTTCTGAAGTGGGCTCTCCAGCGCAGCCGCTCAGTCAAGGGCCTGGAGTGCTTTGCCGCGCTGCCACCAGCCAACTTCCCCAGCCCCAGGGCTCCCGCGGGTCTCGGTGCCCAGATGCAGCTCGAGCAGAACGCGACGAGCCCGTCCCAGCTGTTGCGCTGCCGCCAGACGGCACAGCAGATTGCAGCGGAAGATTCCCGAAGACAGCAGGCAGAAGCATCGATGTTGTGCTTCGCTGCTGTGCCAAACTCCCTCCTGTCCCCCCTCAGGCTTTTCCTTCAGCCCCGTTTCCTGATCGAGCGCACGGCCACTTCCCAACCACCAGGCTAGGAGTCAGCCCCCGGCCCCTGCTCTTTGCAGCCCGGAGACTTCCTCGCCCCCGAGCATGGCAGAGGGGCCCTGGCTCAGGGCAGCAGCAAACGGAGCATTGGTTGGGAGCTGCTTGGCCTGGCACATCAGAGGAGCCCAGAGCATCGCAGGGCTGGAGCACAAAGCACCGCTCCTCCTCCCTCCTTCCCTCACCTGCGTGACACCTCTCCGTGTTGCCCTCGAGCCGAACCCGCACCCAGCCTGCCCGCACCCCAGGGAAGCGGAGGTGCCTCAGTCCGTGCTCCGGCTGTTGCCCACCCAAGGCTCAGGGACTAACACTGACAGCCTGCTCAGCGCTTCACAGGACAGCCAGGAAGGCTCCTACCTTGAGCTCTCCTCCGCGCTCCCGACAAGCGGCTCCTGCACAGGGACGGCTGGAGCAGCAGCGCCGCCTGTTCTGCCCCAGCAGCGCAGGAGCCCCTCTTCGGGGGGAGCTGGCAGGCAGCGCACGGGTCACCCAGCCCTCACCCCCCCACAAACCACAAACGAGACGACCAAGCAGTACGTGGGACCGGCTGCTCTTGCCTTGGAGACTTTTATTTTCACAGTGACGTGTGCGTGGAACAGCAGCGGTCTTTGAAGCGTGCAGCACAGGCAGGAGGCAGGTACTCAGCCCTCGGACCTAAGCACCCATCACCGCCTGTCCCACCACCAGCGGCGCAGTGTGCCAGGCAGCAAGACAGCAGCTGCTGAGGGGCCGCAGCCCCTCTCTGGTCCCATTAGCTTAAGGGGCTCCCACTCACCTCTGCCAGTGGAGCGCAGACAAACGGAGCGGCGACAGCAGGGAGGTAAGCGGGGTGCTGCAGCAGGAGCGGGAGGCAGCGGGTGCAGGGCTCTCAGTTCACAGCCCCCGTCGGCCCCGGGAGAGGCCAGCGGTCACGGCACCTTTCTGCTGGCGGGGGCAGCTCGGAAGGCAGCGCTGCACCTCACCACCACTGAGCAGGCATGCGAGGAGGGACAAGGATCTCCCAGATTCAGCTACAGAATAAAGAGCTACTGACAGTGGGCTAGGAGTTTTGCAGAGCTTGTTCTATTCCAGTTAGCAGGAGAGCATGCAGGCTCTGTTAATCAAGGTAAGGCACAAAGGTGCAGCAGGGGATCGTTTCTATATATTAAGAGGTATAAATAAAGCCCGAGTCTGACCAGGGCAAGCAGAGTAACAGAACTCCAGGCAGGTGCAGTGTCTGGCTGTCATCTCTGAAAGCGAGTACTGCCCAATAACCCCGTGTCCTGTGTAGCTTAGGGCACAAAGAGCTTTTTCTCTAGGTCAAGGCACTCCAGGAACCTCTGCCTGCGGCAGCACAGCACCATCAATAGGTACAGTCAATGTAAACCAAACACCCCGACACAGCTATTTTCTATCTTCAGTCTTTGGTAAGTGCTAACGTCAACGATACCCTGCACTGGAACAAAACGTGCTGCAGGAGTAGGGCGCTAAGGGTACCTCTCATCAGGGCAAGGCAGGCTGCAGACCCCCCAGTCAGCACGGAGCCCCACGCCTCCCACAGAAAAACGGCTTGGAGATTTTGCTTCTTGGAGATGAACCGTCCTCATGACGGGCAGAGACACGCCGCCTCGGTGCACCAGCTCAAAGCAGATTCACTCCGTGCTTCAGCAGCTTCTGCTTGGCCTTGCCTGGCAAGCTAAAGGCACTGTCGTGAGCGTTGGGAACGCCCGAGTTGCGGAGCGGGGCACCCAGCTGCTGGAAGTAGGTTTCCTGGACGGGGTTGCGGCAGGCGTACATGGCCGTGGAGGCGTTCCTGGTAGGACAGGAGAGAAAGCAGACAAGACTGTAAATCCTGATGGCTAAGAACCCCTTCAGCTCCCAGTGCTGGGCACTGGGCTGCTCGCAGCACTGGCCTCCCAGCTACTTAGAGGGACTGAGATCTATTTCAGCAGAGGAACACGATGCTGAAATGGGCACCAAACCCCTGCAATGTATTGCCAAAAGGCCACAGGGAACCAGACCCTCCTTCCTTCTCAAGGGTCCTGGCATCCTGAAAGGAAAAGGGTCACATCCCTCATAGTCTGGAACCTATTCGGCAGCATTAACACCCTTGCAGGTGCCCATCCTCAGAGAATCTCCTTGCTGGCAGAGCAGCCCAATACACAAGCTGACAGTTCGATACTCCTCGTGCCTAACGCCCCGTCCTTCCTGCAGGAGCCCAGCTCCCTGCTGCTGTCCACACAGGAATCCCAGCACAGCCTCCTTGCGGCAGGAACCTTGCGAGGTTTAGGCGCGTGTGCTGAACCCAACGCACCGGTCAGACACGGTAACCAGGAAGCTCAAGTCATTCATTAAAAACATTGCTCAGTATTTACCTGAGAGCGATGGGAGGAAGCAAAGCAAAGGACTCTGTATTCCTCCGTGACAGCGGAAAGCAGCAACTGATATGTTTGCTGACACCCTTCTGTGACAACTCTCCATAAAAGAAAGCAGTTTTAGTCATCTTGTTACTCAGTCTGATTCACACAGCGAGTTGCTTTTTTTGGGGCAACACAGAATGCGCCAGCTTAGCCCGTACGGGATTTAAGGAGCCAGTCAATCTAACGCTAACCATGGAGCTCTCCAGCGTTAAAGTGTATGATTCACAGTCCCTTGGCAAGCAGCATCGCAGAGACGAAGCAGTAATTCCCAGAAGCGTCTTCATTTCATCACGTTTTGGACAAATGAGCCCGGCCAAGCAAGCAGAAACTCCGCACACGCAACACAGCACCCTGCTCCAGATCAGCTGCGGGAACGGCAGCGCCGGAGCACAAGAGCAGCTTCTGCTGGGGCTGTGCGCAGGGCTGGCTGCGATCAGGCCACCCCGCTTGGCGCATTACAATTGAGTTTGCCACGCACATCACAGCGTGTTTCCAGCCCAACAAGCCGTGCAAGAAAACAAAATCTAGGTTGCCAATTCTGGGTGCTTTTGGCTCCCAGCCGAGACACAAATTATTAGGAACAGCTATATTTAAAACTGCGTCTTAGAACCTTATGGTGCCAGGAACTGGTAATACTCTAGCATTACATCTTAATTCAAACCTGGGGCGCAGCTCAGCTGCGCCTCCAGCTCACTCGTGCCGATGCCATTTTAGCTCATCCACACCCAGATCAAACTACGGACAGAACTTTAAGCACCCTGCCTCTGAAGAGCAAACTTAGGGAATGAGGCGACACGACTGGCTGCAGCAAGAGCCACCAGCACGATTCCAGCACGTGCCAAACCTCAGCAAGCTTTACCAAAGGAGTTCCCCCCTTCCGCCTGCTTGGTGTGCTACACAGCAGCCTGTGCCTGGCGGAAGGAGTAACGAACACACCTTACCTAACGATCATCTCGGAGGCAGTCGGCAGCTGACTGAAGTCCGAGTGGATCAGCGTGGCAGCCCTCAGGAAGTGCCGATCCAGGGGGCCGGGTGTCAGGGGCAGGTTGGCTGCCGGACAGAATGAGGGGGGCGTTAGGAGCCTGAGCTGTGGAGAACTGAGCAGGAAGAGGCTGGGGATCTCTCCCACGGTCCCTGGGTGTCGGCAGAACAGACTGCACAACACCCTCAGTCACAGTGTGATCTCAACAGGCAGCGGCACAGACAAGAGGCCTGCTGTGCCTTTGCCCGTGTGTACACAGAGCAGAGGGGCGGCGGGGGAGGCCTGAGGGGGGACTGTCACTGGGCTTTCTCTATCCCTAGAGTTATTCTTCTCAGCTGGAGAGAGCCGGGACGCTGCCTGTGAGGCTGCCAGAAAGGGGCACGCCAGAACGAACGGAGCAGTAGGTGCAGGGGCCTCCTGCGTGGGCTGCCCGTCAGTGCAGGGCAGCGCTCTCCAAGCCGCAGGCTGCTGCCTGCCCCCAGCCCCTGCCTCCTGTAGCCAGGAAAGGCTGAACAAAGGGCTGAACAACACCAGGGGGCTGCAGGTCGTGGTCAAGGAGGGTGTCGAGTCCTTGGGCCCAGCAGTTCGCAGAGCCCCAGCCAACATCTCTCCAAGCAACGTCCAACAGCTGCTCCCTCTCCCCACGGGCTCTGTCTCTGAGCCACACGGCGTGCTCAGCAAGCCTTCAGCAGGCTTTAAACTCACTAACAATGAAGTTCCCTCAGTGGGGCTGTCTAACAGGGCCATTTCTTAAGGGTTACCTGCACAGGGCTTAGCAAGCAATGGTTCTGAGTTGTCTGGACACGAGGAAGGTTACCACAGACCCCACGTAGCTCCTGCTGTGACAGCCCGGCAGGCGAAGGCTCACCTGTGAGCACGTTCTGGATGCAGTCGTAGTGTGCGAAGCTGTAGGTCGCCTTGGCTGAGGACACAGAGTCTTTGGGCAAAGTCTCCCTCAGGTGAACCTCGAGGCCATTCAGAGAAGCCAGGCTGCTGTGGTACTGCACACAAAGGAAGGCAAACGTCAGAGCGGGCTTCCCAGGGGCACCGGAGGGAGCGTGGTGACCGCTGCCGGCGGGGCAGGGACTGCCGGTAACTCGGGCAGAGGAAAGCAGCGAGGCAGGGAGCAGGAAGGGGCACCCCAAGCCGAACAGAAGCCGTTACACCGCCTGGAGTTGTGGCTCCCCCGCTCAGCGCAGGCCTGGTGCCCCGGGGGCTCGCGGGGCTGCAGCCTGGGAGGATGGAGGGATCGCCACACAGCCGGCAGCCTCCGCCGGCCCCAGGACGATGAACTCCCTAATCCCCCGCCTTTCCCCGCTCCCTTGAGCCGCTGAGCGGATCGAGCCTCCATCCAGCACTAGGGCAGGGCCTGCCCTCGGCCCCGCGCACAGAGATTTGCTTTTTTCTCCACTGAGAAGGGACAGCACCCACGGACAGGCAGCGGGGCCAGGAGCCTGCCTGCTGCGCAGCAGAGGTCTGCGCTAGGAAGCGCTCTCCCCGGGGGATGAGCTGTACCGCCACCGCTTGCTGCCGCGCAAGTAGCATATTTTACCCTTCTTTGGTGTCATTCAGGGGCCTCAAAGCGTTTGACAAATTAATTACAAGTAAGCTTTGACATCCCTGAGAGCCGAGGGTCATTTGTAACCCACAGATAAACAAAAGAACAGACGAGCTGAGGCCAAGCCTCAAGCCCAGCGCGACGCCAGCAGCGGAGCCTCCGAGTTCCCAGCTCCACGTCCTGGAGCAACGCATCCTCCCCCGCGCGATGGCAGGACAGGCAGCACATCTCCTCCAGGAAATAACAGGTACCTGCTCCAAGAGGAAGGGCACGCGTCGTTCCTCCCCGCGTGCAGCCCACCTCCTCCCCAGCGATGCACTGCCTGCTGTGCCTGCTCACGATGAGCAGGAAGGGGACAGCGATTTGGCACAGACTAAAGCGTCCTGGCCTTGGCTGACCTTGCAGCAACCCCTTCCCTGGCAAGCCAGCCCCCGCGGGCTGTGCATCCCCCGGGGTACGGCGGGTCACGGACACAGCCCCCGAGCCCCAGAGCTCAGAACCAAACGCTGAGGTTTGTAACCTCGAGGCTGTGCTGCTGCTGGGAGCCGGCATTCGTCTGAGCTCTCCTCCACCTTCCAGTCTGACAGCTGAAGAAATGAGGTTGTTCCTATGGCAACTGGCATATCAAACGGGCCTCTGCAGCTTTGACTCAGCTCCCCAGCTGAGGCAGAGGCCAGGCAGCAGCTCTGCAGCCCCATACTTCACAGGGAAGCGGAGCAGGCACGTCCTTCCCCCGCACTCGTGAGCGCCTCATTAACCGCAGCGCCTGGCAGGGAAGCCTGCACACAGCAGCACGCCCAGCAGCGGGAGGCATCTCGGATCGCCCCGGCGCATCACCTACGTGCAGCGCTCAGAGGACACCCTTGGGTCCTCCCACGGGTTCCCCGGGGACAGCAGGGCCAGGGAGAGGCAGGCTGGGGACCCGGGGTCCCCGCCCGGAGAGGCGCTGCTGGGACCTGCTGCCAGGCGCCTCGCCGGGGCTGCTGCGCCGAGAAGGAGGTTACACGCCGAGCAAACCCGGCCTTCCAGAAAGCACCACGGAACTGACGGGGCTCCCCAGCAAATCCCAATCCCAGCAGAGCCCCTCGCAGCCAGCAGGGCTGTCTCGCACCACCACGTTGTGCTCGGGAGTGCTGCGCCGGTGCTGACAGATGGCAACAGCTCGGAGCTACCCGTGACAGCGCTCCCACCTCTCCGGCTGGCTCCTCACGTTCACTAACAGGTCTCTGTTGTCTGGGCGTGGTGGCTACCGCCACAACGAACAGCTTCGCCTTCTGTGCCACAAAGCGGGTGAGGAAAGAGTCGGGAACAGACCCTCTGCTCACTCTGCACCTCTGACCCCCGTCCCGCACCACCACAGGACCGGCAGCAGCCAAAGACCTGCAGGCCTCCTACTCACCACATCTTTGATCGAGCTCTGGTCATCTCTGAGGTGCTCTTCAGCCAGCAGGGAGAGCACGAGCCCCTTGATGCAGTGGACGTACAAGCTCATCCTAACCGGCCTGCAGCGCCCGCTGGTCTCCGCAGCGCCCTGGGCTCCCGCAGTGCCCGCCCGAGGCCAGCCGCTCTGCTCTGCCCCGGGCCGGGCTGTGCTCTCGGCCGGGTCCCTGGGCAGGCTCTCCTGAGCGCCTGCAGCTGGCAGCTCGCTGCTGCTGCTGAGCTCTGAGCTTACACCAGCGGCCGGACAATCCGCACCCCAGGCACCACCAGTTGCACCTCTGCTTTCTTCAGAGACGCTGTTACGGCTCAGAGCCCCTTCCTTGTCTTGTTCACTCGACTTCCTTCTGCTCAGCTCCTGGGCAGGAGAGCACGCAGAGGGACTGGCGCTGCCTGCAGGACGGCTCTGGGAACTGGACTGCTTGACGTCGGGGTCCTCGAGAGATTCCCCCGTGCTCTGCCCCTCCTGCGCATACGGGTTTGGGAAGGAGAAGCCTTCCAGATACGGACCTGCGGTCTGAGCGCGTTCAGCCTCATGCAGTCTGGACGGGCTCGGCAGCTCCTTCTCGTGTCTGTCGGATGAGAAGGATGCTTTTCCACCGAGCTCTGACCTCTTGTCTGGGCAGCTCAGTTCTGCAGCCGGGGAATTCTTTGCCCTGGCTTCCATCTTGGGGAAGCTCCTCAGAGCACCTGCGTCTGCGAGGCTGCCTGGCTGCACAGCATCTGCTGCTGCGCTCAAAGCTTGCTCGGAGGACTCCTGCACAGAGATATTGTTCAGGTCTTGGTTTCCTTGAATTCCTGTTGATTCTGAAGTTGCCTGGGAGCCAGCAGCATTCTTCTCTCCTCTAAGGCTTGCCAGAGACACGTGCGACCTAGCAAGAGGTAACAAGTTGATTAAACTACTGAGTAGGATCTGTTTAGAACTACTATATACTTACTAATTCCATCACTTCCTGCTACAAAGAACATCTACCTCTGCAAAAGATGGGGTAAGTTCTAACACAGCTGAAAAGCACGGGCCACAGACGTTGCAGACTGCTGGGAACGTCACTGCCTTATTCACAGAGCACAAAGGCTTAAAACACACCAGGAACTGAGAGAGCATCACAGCTGGTCCTGGGAAACAGTTCTGCTTTGGGCTGCTTCCCAACAAAGACACGGGTACCACAGATTCTGTCCAGCCTAAAAGACCTCAGGCCCCTTCAACAGAAAGACGCTAGAGTTTGAATTAATGTTAGAGAAAACAGCAGCGGCTGGTGAGGACACAGTGCCACACGTAACCCCCTGGCTGCAGAGACCTTTTTAGGCGTCCCACTGACTTCCTACCTAGTCATCCACTCCACTGGGAAGTCTCGGAGCACTGAGACTTCGTCTTCTGTTAGGAACACGGGGATGATACGGACACCCTGCGGCAACGGAGAACCTGCAAGAGCAACGGAGGTTTGAGCGTTAAACGACCATGCCCAGCACACGGAGCAGAAGCCAGACTCCCTCAGCACAAAGCCTTCTGCAGGAGGTGTGCTGCCATCCCATACGCAGGGGCATCAGAAGCTCACCAGGTCTGACTTGGCAGCGTGTTCCCATCCCCCTCATACACTTAGTCCCTGACAGAGTTAAATTTCTCCCCCTTTTTTTTTCCCTCCAACTGTCCTGGCAGAGTATTTATTAACTGATGCTCAGAAACGATGACTGAAGGCTTGGACTGAACGCAGCAGCCATCTGTTTGCAGGGTTCCATCAGTGGCCAAGCAGACACATGGGGAACTGGAATTCAGGCAGGCGTGTTGGGAATCTGCAGAACTCGTGACTAAACCCAAAAGAGCAAACTCCTTTGCTCAGCTAAGGAACTGGTTCTGGTTACACAACACCCACTGGCACATGCTGACTAGCAGCAGCGCTGCCCTCAGGGATTTACTCCTGCATTCCGCAAGTTTGACACAATCCCGGAAAACCTGCCCATCCTCTGAGTGCAGAGGACACAGCCCCCAGGGCTGCCCCGCACCGCTGCCGTGTGCCTGGCAGTCAGCGCTCTGCGCTGGTGCTCACCGTGCTCCCGCTGCTCCTCGCCTCCACGCTCACCCTGCAAGAGAAGCCAACCATCAGCTCCCCGGCACGACTCAGCGCTTGCCATCAGTGCCACCGGGTCATCCCCCCCAGCCTCCTCGGGGACAGCGGGCATCCTCCCTGTGACCACAGCAGGCCCCAGAGCACCCCCTCCTGCAGACGCGGTTATCGGTTTACCACGCCGGGCAATGGTTTATTCCTTAGGTAGCCCTCAAGGCCAAGGGGACTTCCCAAGAACCAAAATCCATCTGAAAGCAGGGACAAATACACCACAGTCTGCCATTACTGCCCCCTCGGGGCACAAAAACGTGCTTCTCTCCACCAGAGAGAAAGTAGAGGCACTCCTCGTACTGGATCTCAGTATGTTTTTGGAGAAGATCTTTAACCCCGTAAATAATTACTTCTGATAAGCTTTAATGACAATGAAACGTGATGTACTCGTCACTTTCGGATGCTCATTTTGGATATCGAGCACTAAATACCCAAATGTAGGTAACACGCTCATCAAAGCACCATCTAGGTGAGAACTCACGAACTCAGACTGAAACAAAAGCAAACTCCTAGTGCAGAAGTCTTGAAACCTTCCTCAACCTTCAGTAATAAAGCTCTTCTCATCAGCACCGGTATTTGCCCTGCTCGGTAACCGCAGACGGGATCTGTGGGACAGGAGCTCCCAGAGGGCATCCCCCAGGGGCCCAGCTGCACGCAGCGAACGCGCTCGGCGCCATACCTGGCCTGACGCCTCATCGCCCTGCAGGAGAACGTTAGCCGTGAGAGGAGGCGGCAGCTGGGTGCTCACAATCCTGAAAGTGAAAAACAAAGTCACCACGAGCACAGCACCAGCTGAAAGTCAGCCGCAGATTCTCGTGGCTCAGTGCATCCCGGCTGAGCCAGCGGCAGCGTGGTGCTGACACAAGGCTGCTCTCTGAGCAGACCCGGGCAGGGGATCTCTGGGGGGTCTTTTCCACGGCACCCAGCCCTGCAGGGTGTGCCAGGCACTCTGCGGGGGCTGAAGGGCCAGCCTCAGACGCGGGCTGCACCATAGCCCCCAGCAAAAGGAACGCAAGCAGGGTGATCGTCAGGACTCGAATCCTCTTTGCTGGGTCGGTTCCTCCACAAACCCCGCTGCCATTTCCCTGGGCCAACAAACCTGGTTTTGCCGAGTCAGAACCTAATACAAGCAACGTTTCCTGCCAGCCCCCGAAGAGCTGTGAGCAGTGAAGATTCAGGAGGACAAACACGCCGATTATTGCAATGTGGGCCCCTCGTACAGGGCTTCGGAAGGCTTGTGATCTCCTTGCTGAGATCCACTTCCTTCAGATTCTCCAAAAGACTGAAGGGCAGTTCAGCCCCAGCACAACGCCCTCTGCAGTGCTGCAGCAAGGTTCAGAGAACTCTGACGACGTCTGGTGAAAATCCCTCTGCCAGACAGAAGAGCAGCACAGTGAGACACACACGGCCGATGGGCAGGCACAGGACAGGACCCGGCTCTCCAGTCAGACGTCTGCTTCCAGGGCAACACGCTGCCAGACTGAAGGCTGCTGCAGTGCCTCGCGCTCAGTGTGCTGCTTGCAAGGGTGACATCACGGCCTTAAAAACGTCTGGCCAGCCTCTGTCAGAGCTGGACAGCAGCACACACTGTGGCACGATTCCAGCGCTTGTAAGATGTGCTAAGGCACAGCCTTTGTCAAAGGGAGAAGAACGCTACTGCCACGAGATTCTCCAAATCCCCAAGGCCTCCCTCGAGGCCTTCCTTGATGTCGTTCAGCGCCACACCTGCAGCATCGTCAGCTATCTGTGATTTATCTGCAGTTGAAAGATGACAGGACTTCCCACAGGAAATTCTGCCTCATTCTTCTGCGTACTTTCTACCAGTACAGACGGTGGTCCTGGCTACAAGGCAGACAAAAATATTCAGGTGTGGGCACTCGTGTGCCCTGCAAGACAGCAAAGAGAGCCCTCAGCAAAAAGAATGACGTACACACTTCTTTCTCTTGGTGACTTCCACCTGAAAAGTCTAACGCGCCAGGCCCTCACGTTTCACTGAATACCAAAGACTGCTCCTTCAACTCAACCCTTGAATTCCTTACGGCTTCAATTTTTCCCCCTTACAAACACAAGTGACCATTCATCCTCTGAAATACCAGCAGCAGACAGGGGTGACCCTGCCTGAAGCATTAAGGTCCCTACCAGCACCAGAGAGCAGCCCTGCGTGTACAGCTGCTGCCCCTGCTCTGCTCCCTGGATGCTCTCCAGGACGGGAGCTCTGAGAACAGGGAGATTTAAGGGCCACGCCTGGTCACTTACAAGCCTTTGTAGAGAATGCAGCCTGCCAAGACGTGGGGAGACCGCTGGCAAGTCTGCAAGATGAGAGCTGCTTTCAGCAAAAGCAGTGGGTCCACCTAGACAGAGAGACACAGAGGTTATGCCAGAGAACTCCGGGAAATGCTCAAAACAGCAAATAAAAACAAACTGTAAGGCAGTTATAGAGCTATGCAGAGGACAGACTGCTACCTTGTTTTTGTCCAGATTCCAGAGGGAATTGAAAATCTTGTGGAGGTCGTTGGTGTTTTTCTGGATGTGTTCAATGTATCTGTCCCACTGGCTGTTCAGCTCCTCCTGAGAAAACGCCTGCGGACAACCAAAAGCCCCACGGCTGTCACCCCACGGTCCTAACGCGCTCCTAGCCAGACACCTCCCAGCTGCTGATCTCTAATTACCGTGTAGGCCTGGTGCACGGGTCCATTGTAGAACGTGAAGAGGCTGATCAGCTGCTCCAGAAACCGGCTACAGCTGACGTCAGGGAGCTCGACAGCGCAGCCCAGCACCTTTAATGCAGAAAGCCACGGATGGTGAGTGCGGCGACTGACAGAACCCAGGGACAGCAGGTGAGGGCAGCTCTTATGGCTTTGAAGTGAGTATCAAAGGCATACGGGCAGTTCTGTGGCAGGCAAACACTCCCCAGATCCACAAGTCTGATTAAAAGAAAATTCAAAAATACCCAAAGAAGAGCTGGGGCACAGACAGGGCAAGTAAACGATAACGGCAAGCCGGAGTTTTAGACGCACTCCCTTCTCATCATAAATCAGATGACCTAGCTCGGTGCTCTTAACTATTTAAGTTAACGTTTTCCTGAAAGTAAGGACTTTAAAACGTTCATGTTCACCTGCAATTTGCAGCAATCAAGACGTTTCATTTACTTTTTGAGCTGCTGAGGAAGAAAGAGAAGTGCCAGAGCCTTCTGCCTTTCTCCAGCCGCGGCCGGGCACTCCTCAGACAACGCGCTGGGTGCGGGCACACAAACGAGGCAGGTGAGGCTTTCACAAACCAGGCGAAGCGATGGCCCCTGCACACGCTCGCACACTGTGGCAACCAAAAGATGTCACCTTGCAACAAAAAGCCGTGCTCTGCGAGTTCTCAGCCCACCTCTCCCCAGGTGTACCCGTGTCAGGCCCACTCCCCGGAAGAAAAAGCCCTCGGTCCGAGAGCAGTTCAGACTTCTCACTGCTTTGGCTCTGCCTCCAGCCCCCTGCACTCACCCACAGGTGGTCTCCGTCCACTCTGACGGCAAACTTGAGCTTCCTCAGGCGGATGAGGCTCGGGGGAGCTCCGGAGATGTCGGCCACGCAGCGCACCACTCCTGCCACCTGCCCGCACAGCAGCTCCTGCTGGTCTGCGAGGGTCTGCGGGGGAAGGCAGGTGACAACGGCTTACGTCTCTTTAACGGGGCTTGGAAACAAGCTGTCAATGCTATACTGAAACGTAATTAATCCTAAGCTCAATTCAGTTCGAGGTGAAGTGCAGCAGGACACGCAACAGGGAAAATACAACTGAACTTTTCTGAGGCAGCGCAGGGACCTGGGTTATCCAGGGGCGCTCCTTCCCCCGGCGCGGTTGTTCCGGATCCAAAGCGGGCTCTGCCGGGGGGCTGCACCGCGGGGGCTACGAGCGAGGGGCTGGGGGCTGGCTCCCAGGCCGCACAGGGCACAGCCCCGCCGGAGAGAGGCTCCCCGAGGCTCTCGTTGATGAGCACCGGGCGGGAATCCGCCCGAAGCCGAGCCCGGCAGCCCCGCAGGCCCACACCGGGGGGACTTACCGCGACCGGGCACCGAACAGAAGCGGCCGTTACCTGCCGCGGGTGGAAGTAGCAGATGCCGGCGCTCGTGGGGTCCCCCTCCTCCCGGACCTTGGAGCCGTCGTACAGGAAGAAGTAATTCCACCTGGGGAGCACAGCCGGGGCGGAACCGCCGAGCGTCAGCCGGGCGCCGCGCCCCCCCTGCGCCCCCCGATCCCCCGCCGGGACCCCCGGGGCTCCCC
>CM021779.1:927880-943668 GCA_011076525.1 Nettapus auritus | reverse complement strand
CGCTTCGGGACGTGCCCCGCCGCCCGGCACCAGCTGGCCTTCCTGCTGCTGCTGCTCGACCGCCTGGCGGTACGCGCCTGGCTCCGCACACCCCAACCCCACACGCGGGGACCGGTCCCCGTCCCAGCCCCACGCGTGTCACCCTTCCCACAGGTGTCCGGCTCCCACCCGTGTACCCAGCCCCACGCGTTACAGCCCACGCAGGGCCCGGTCCCACCAACATGTGTGTTCCCGGCCCCACCCGTGTCCCCAGCCCCACACTCCGCCCGGTCCCCACGCATGTCCCTGACCCCCCGTGTGTCCATAGCCCACCCACGTTCCTGTCCCCATCCCACCCACGTCCTCACAGCACACAGGGCCCTGTCCCCACCCCACCCGTGTCCCCCGCCCACCCGTGTCCTCACCCCACCCAGGGCCCTGCCCCACCCCACCCGTGTCCCCCGCCCACCCAGGGCCCCGTCCCCACGCGTGCCCCCGCAGGTGCCCCCCGACCGCTGCTGGGTGTTCGACCCGGCCTTCTCGGAGCTGGAGCTGGCGGCGCTGGGCGAGCTGGGGCTGCGGCTGCTCCCGGAGAACGAGGTGAGGGCGGCCCCGGGGCCCCCCGGTGTCCTCCCGGCCCCGGGCGCAGCCCGGCCCCAGCGCCCCGCTCCCCGCAGGAGGGCAAGCACCGCGTCCGGGAGGGGCCCACGCTGTTCTACATGGTGCACTGCGGGAAGGCGCTGTACAACAACCTCCTCTGGAGGAACTGGTCCCCCGCAGCCCTGTCCAACATGGTCATCATCGGCAACAGCTTTAAGGGGATCGAGGAGAGGTGCGCGCACACCCTGCTCTCCTCTCTGCCTCCTTCCCTCCGTATTTGCCTTTTTCTAACGCTTTCTGTGTGGTGCCTAACGCTCGGCTCAGGTTCAGCGTGCTGGCACGACAGCAGCCCTCAGGCCTCTCTTACTTCTGGCCCCTGCAGAAATGTTGTGTCCAGCTCCCAGGAAGGGCACGGACCTAACAGCAGCTCCCGCCTTTGTTTCGTAGGGTGCTGTCAAGAATACTGGAGAGAGATTACTCCTACATCGCAAAGGTAGGAAGCAGGGGATTTTTAAAAGCGACTGGTTTGTGCTGACAAAGTGCCTTTTAGTGAGAATTAATTGCAACTGTAAAGAAGGGGGTTGTTTTTGAAACCTTCTGTCTTGTCAGCTACAGTATACAAATGAATCCTCCAGGACCGTTTTTTGTTGTCTGCAGAAGACAACAGGGGTACAGCTAACACCCTTCCCATCCTCACAGAGAAGTTTTTACACGGTACATAACATTTCTTCCCACGTCCTTAGGTGTTAAAAGGGACAGAGGAAGTCGCGCTCCCAGCACACCCTCGGTACACGGACACCTTTAACGACACCTCCGTCCACTGGTTTCCCCTGCACAAGCTGGAGCAGCTCTCGGCGGAGGTTTGGGAGTTCCTGGAGGAGCCGACGTACCAGGAGTGCGAGGACCTGGAGATCATCAGGAAGGAGGACGAAGGTAACGGGCGCAGCCCCACGGCAGCGCAGTCCTGACTGCCCCCACGGCCGCTGCCCCGGGGCCGTGTCCCTCCTCCCAGGGTAACGGCAGCAGGAGAGGAGCCCAAGCACAGACAGCGTCAGCCCGGGCCTGGATGCCGAGCCCAGGGGGACGTTTTTGTAGCTTAGTGTTTTTTAATAAAACTGGAAGCTGTGCTTTGACTCATGTTCACTTAGCTAGAGCAAACTTGGTTAACTAAAAACTGCCTTTTAGACCAGCCGCAGAGCACGGTAACGACACTTCTCATCTCCCCTTTCGTGAGCAATTCCAAGCCTTCGTCTGTACCACGCGTGTTTTGACGTACACCAAAGGGCAAGTGAGTTGAGGGAGGTGTAGTTGAAAGTGGGAGTAGCTGGTTCTGACCCGGGCTTACAAAAGCTCTTTCAGGCAGGGGACCGGAGCTGTTCAGTGCTACTGAAAGCAGCTCTCCAGCCAGTCTTTGAAGAATCACGTCATTTCCCTCTGCGGAAAAAAGTGCCCTGAACCTGAGTTCCTAGAGCACATTTCAATGTACTAGAAAAGCCACCTCCCTTCCAGTTCTGCTTCGACAGGGCAGAGATGGGCACTGGGAGCTGATGAGGGCCCAAGGGCCGGGGCAGGGACCAGGCTGAACAAGCCTGCGGCACACCTGGAGAGGCGGCCCAGGTCCTGGCCACAGCTGGCAGAGAAGGGCCCAGCGTGAGGGACAGCAGCAGGATGGTAATTATCACTGCCAGGCAGCGCAGCAGCTGAGGAGCTGTGAAATCTTCATCGGGGAGGCTTTCAGGCTGACCTGCTGTTGGTGATGGCGCTGCTTTGACCACAGAACGACCACCAGTGGTCCCTTCTAACCCCCACCGGTGTAATGGTTTCGAACAATTACTGCTGAAGTGTCACAAGTGGCGATTACACAACATGGGAACTGCTGGCTCCTCCTCAGCCCCAGCTTCCATGAGTAATCTCCTCTTGGTGCTGTCAGAGCAGCTAAGAAACCAATCCTGGCGTACAGGTGAAGCTTCGTTATGTACAAACCTGTAACTTCTTTATTTTACGACAGTTACCCCAAAAATATCATTAGGACCACCTCTACAGTTCGAAGCAGGAGCCTCACTTCGCCATGTCGATGAGACTCTGGAGGGAGGTTGGCACCCAGGTCTTTTCTCCTTGCACAAACACAACGCCCCTGTCGATGTAAATCACGATCCGTCCGAACGTGTACAGCTGCTTCCCTTCGTGCCGCTTGCCGATCACAGGCATGAACACGATGTTGTGCTCCTCTGCCTTTGTCTGAATCAGGTCCTTAAAGTTCATGGGCACGGAGCTGGCGGCCATGCCGATGCCTCGCTGGGCCATGTTCTCGGCCTCCCGCCGCTCCTGCATGGCCTCGTACTGGAAGTCTTTCCTCCGCTCCGTGTGCGTGAGGTAGGCGATGTTCTCCCGAGCGCCCGGCTGCATGTAGCCACCTGGGGGGCACAAAAACGTGAGAACGAGGTCCCTGGGCAGAGTCAGTCCGGGTAAATATTATTTAAATAAGTCAAGTTGAGCCGTAATGTTCTGAATCATCCTTTACAGCTTTTGTTGCTTAAGTTTTAGCGGTACTGTTAATACAACAGACTAGAAAGATGAATCAGAGCTGCAGCAGAAGAGACGGGGTTTGACTTAATCCCCAACTGAATGTGAGCGCACACACGAGGATGCTGCACTCCTGCTGAACAAGGGAAGATGACAACAAACAGCAACAACAAAACGTGCTCCTCAAGGCCCAAACCCAGCCTGCGGGCCCCGCACGCCAGCTGAGTTACAAGCAGCGACTGCTGCTGAGCGTGGCCAAGGACTACAGGAAGCGGCGCTGCATCACAGGGCTCCCTGTGAGCCTGGTTCTTGTAGCTGCACGAGTACCGTGCCAGAGATTCCTCCATAGATGGCTTCCTCCTAGTGCAACGCCTGCCTGTTTTACCTCAGAAACAAACACCTAAAATAGAGCTCAAGGAATTATCCCTGTTTCTGATGCAAATTCTCCAACACACTATAAAGCAAGTGGCTAGGAGGAACACAGGTAAACGGCAGTCCTTGAGGCAGGACAAATTTCAGGCACTGCTCCCTTGGGTGTTTTCCCCCCCTTTTTACAGAGTTTAATTTCCAGCAAATTCCTAACGATCCCTTTGTATCGGAGGGTCACGTGGAAGGAAGGGCACTGCTCTAATGCTAAGGAGAAGAAAAAAAATAAGCACAACCCACAGCAAATTATAGCTTCAGAAGCCAACACTGAAATGACGGTCTCTGCTGCTCTCTCCTGACATAAAGTACACCGTGCCCAGGCTATGCTGAAGAGAGGCAGCAACCTAATGGCACAGACACCAGGCATAAAAAGCAGTTTGTGCTCCAGTGAAGCACAGATAATTACTGTGGACAGAGCAAAGTAAAAATCGTGATGGTTCCTAATGCTCATTGGAGCAGCTGCAGCGCTGATTAGCAGGGCCATTCCTAAACACAGCCTCACAAGAACCGAGCGCTGCCATGCTGCCATCACAGCGAGCGGAGCCACCACAGGAAGCCACCTACCAACGCTGGAAGAGACAGCCCGGTTCATGATATCGAGAGCTTCGTTAAATTTGTCTTTGATGGACGGATGTGCCAACACTTGGTCTGAGAACATGGACTTCCAGCCCAAGTACCACTTCGTAATCTCTTCATAATTGGGGCTGTTGCTGAGCCAAGAGCACAGCACCTGCAAAACAACAGCACCAGTCAAATTCGGTTGGACGCATTTATGGGAGAATGTCCGTGTAACGCACCGCTTTATTTCTGAGCTTTCAGTGAAACGACAATGGCAATGTGAGCAAGAAGTCTGCTCTCCTGGGAAGGAGCTACGATGGGAACAGCTCCGTTAGCAGTTAAACCTTTCAGCAGCGGGGCAGCAATGACTAGGTCAGAGGCACTAAAACACTTCACTTTGAATCACGCCTGTCAGAAGCGACTCGGCCTCGCTAAGTTCCTCACCTGCAGCCACTTGGGGAAGAAGTGTTTCTCCAGCAGCCCAACAAGACTGGAGACAGAAATCATCCCCTCCCAGTCAATCACCCAGTAGAAGGCATCCATGTGCTGCTGGTGTGGGTTTATTATGAGTTCGTTCAAACACATCCCTAGGAAACAGGAAGAAGAGTTACAGGAGAACTCGACTTACGAGCGCCCTGACCTATTTCACAACGATACACACACGATGCGAGGAGCCACGTATGGCACACTACCCCATGAGACACGTGGGATCTTTAAACTGCCCGATCCCTGACACCGAACAGCGCGCTTCCATTTCCCACAATTACAGTTTGCTGCCAGAGCTGAGAAACTTAAACCATTCAGCTGTTGTTGTTTGGGGGTTTTGGACCAGAGAGCTTTTTAGCCAAGCCGCATGGCTGACTGAGGAACTGCAAAATCTCATGGTGAGAGCATTAACGCAGGCCCAAGAATACACGAGCATCACGCTATGAGATGTCTCTCCGTTGCTATCCGACAGCCATCAGGTGTTCCTGTCAGCTGAAGAACAGAGGAATCAGATGACTTAGATAAATAAAGACAAAACACAGAATAATCACAGGACTTCCCTGTAATTTCTACAATGCCTGCCTCTTAAAGAGCAGCATGGCAGTGGTAACACAAAAGAAGACGCAAGCTTTGTCTGACCTCACTAATAACTTCTGAAGTGCCCCTGACCATCGCGCCCATGTGATTTTTCAAGGGTTAAGGGAAGGTGGCAACCAGCAGGTACAGCACGTAAACTGATGTTATTTGGCTTGTCTCACCTAGCTTCGGCACGATGTTTTTGACCATGAAGGCCTCCCACGACCCAGGCGTGAACACGTCCTTCCAGGGCTGCAGGATGAGCTTGGCTGAGGAGTCACTGGGATGCCACTTCTGCAGCGCGTTGGCCAGCTTGTTTCGGATGGGAGAATACAGCGGCTCTAACCGCGCCTGCATCAGGGGAAGCCAGGGGTGGATCCACGAATGGATTGGGACCGTGTCTGTCAGAGGATTCCAGTTTTCAACCTTAAGGCAAAACACAGAAGAGATTTCCTAAGTCTATCCGCTGGCAGCAAGTCTTGCCAGATACAGAAGGAGCCATAACGTGACCCCCAGTGCCTGAATACACCGAGGGCAACACACTGGTGCTCTGGAGGTTGGCGTTGGCTGCAATTCAAACACCGGTTCAGAGTAAGGCTTCGTTCCAGCGCAGCTCTCCCACCTTACCTCTTTCTGTAGCTTGGGGAAGATGAGCTGATCCAGAATGTTCTCCAGTATCCACACGGGAACAACGTGTACCCAGCTGTCCAAGAAGTCCACCATCGAGCCACAGTTCCTCGGCTGCCACTGAGCTACTATGTTCCTGACGTACGGCATCCAGATTTCCCACATCAGCCTGGAAAAAAAACAATTCAAAGTGAAGTTTAAAGCTGAGGCCCCCAGCCTAGACAAACCAAATGGATAACTTTTAAAAAGGGTCCATTTTAAAAAGGGTCCATCCAAAAGCTACTTCCTTTTTATAGGGAGCAGCTGGATTTTAACGGACATCTCAAGAGAATCATCTGGAAAGCACGCGTCTGTCTCTTTTCCATCGCTGAGGAAGCAGCATTTGAAGATACTAAACAAAGTGCAATTAATTTCTTATTTACCTGTGAAAAGCATCTGTCGAGAGGTCCTGCCCCCCATGCGATAACAGCTGGTCGTTCTCCAAAAGGCTCTTCCACTTGGCTATCATCTCCGTGCCATACGTACAGTCCTGGAAGCGACAAGGTGCAAGTGGTCGTTATCCTTTCCCATTCGTTTCAGCTCTATCTACAAAGAGCAGGCCGATGGCGTGCCCAGCCACAGCTTTCTCACCGCCTCAGAAGACAAGCTAGGAGCGTGCAGCAGTTACTAAGGTCCCACAAGAGGAAAAAAACCCTTTACGGATTTATCGGACCTCCAGGAGGAGGAAGAGGACTGTCAGAGCTGTTCCAGGTGTGCAGAGAATACAGACTTAACGGACCACAGCCTAAACGGCGTTAGGAACGAACCCCGCGTACCTGACTGCTGGAAAAACAGACCCCTCCGCGTTTCACAAAATGAGGACTAGGGACATAGCTTTTATCTGCCTTTTCTTCCTAACATCCATGAAAAGACCTGACTTTAATCTTACAAGCTCCTAAAGCGTCAGCCATTTTACAGAACGCTGCCCTTGGGCCTTAGGAAATGTCTGAGTACGTGTGCAGGGTGGATGCATCTTTCTGACATGAATGCTGGGAGCGTTCTCTGGAGCCTTCAGTTCTCCAGCCAGGTGAGAGGAAAGGTCTCTCTTTTTTCTTTTTTTAATTTCCTCTCCAAACCGGTCAAGAGTTCTGGGCTAGGAGGGGAAAGTCAAAATAAAAGAGCCTCAGCCATCAATTAAGAACTGCAGGTAAATCAAACTAACGCACCTTAAGGGGATCCCAGTTCTTGAAGTAATCTTTCATGAGAGGATAGACTATTGCCACTGCCAGGTCGACCCTGTCAGACATTCGGTATTCTTCGTAGTACTTGTCTTGAAGCGTCTCAAAAATCTTTGCACACTCATCCAGGGTCAAGGGATTCTCACAGCTGGGCTGCATCCGTCTCTCGCACTCTTCCACCATGTCCAGGACCTTGCTGAGGTTGCCGATCGCGGTCTCCTCGTGCGAGAGCACTTCAGCCATCTTCTGAATCTCGTGGGTCAGGTTGACAACCATGTCCCGCTCGTACTGCAGCTGCCGGTCACTCTGGATGATCTCCTGCTCCGTGATGTCGATGAGGAGCTGTAAGTTGTGCTCCAGCTCAGGCAAGGCAAATCCCTGGGGCTTGGCGTCTTTGCCCAGCGGCTGCTGGGGGCTGTCGTCTGGGATGTTGTGCTTGTGGCTAATTTGACTGTAGCTGTAATAAACCTTTTGTTCCCGGCCCGTCATATCTATAACCTTCCAACAAACAGGAAAAAACGTGTCTTAAGAAAACGTATTTCGTATTAAATCAGGAGGAGATCCCTTACCAAACGGGAGATTTGCAACTACCTTCGTTACCCCTGCAGGCTCGTCACGAGGCCTGGTATTCTGACTGGAGCTTCCCTCCAAACAGGCCTGCTCCCGGCGCCAAGATTTAGAAGGGATAAAAAGCACTTTGCAGTCAGAGCTGGAAGACACTACCTCTGAACTCAATGTTACCGCTTCAGACCGCGCTGATGCGAGCAGTATTTTGTTCTTTATTGTACAGAAGTCTTAGGTAATTTACTATTTTTTTAAAGACATGTTAATTTTAGGTGAATATCTTAATTAAGCTACGTGAGCTATGACAAATGTGAAGCAACTTGCAGAAACAAACCAACCCAGCGTCCCAGGTGATGTTGTATTAAATGAGTCAATAATGAGTCTGAGGCCTTGATTTGCATGAGGCTGTAAACAGTCAGTTTTTAAAACTGGCTTCTATTAAGGTTACCAATGGCTAAAAAAAAAACCACAACATTTAGGGGACGAATTGGCTTCCAGAGATACCATCACCTGGGTATCAGCCTTACCTTGACTTGCGACAGCTCCTTCTGAGGGGCTGAAAGCTGTTTGTTGATCCTGCCCTTGGCTTTCAGTTCTTCTACTGTCTTATAGCTGTACTTGGGCTTTTTCTTGCCTCCATTGGGATCCTTCCGCCACTGGCTGAGCTCTTTTTGAAATTCCTAAATAAAAACAGAGAAGTTGCTGTTGATGCTCTGTCTCACCCCCAAATTGTTTTCTATGGAAAAAATAACCAGCAGATCAGTGAAGAATGCTGTACAGCAGAATACCAAGGAAAGAGGTAAAGCCCCGCCTGCCACCTCACTCTCGGTGCTAGCAGAATGTTTCGTACCTTTTTTTTTTTTCCTCTAAGCAAAAGCCAGCTATTTATTTGGGAGGGGGCTGTTTGAGGCAGGAGTTCCAGGAAGACTACTGGAATAAACCGAGCCAGAAGCAACAAAAAGAACATTGCAAGGACAGGAAGAGATACCACCTGAATTTAATTTAGATACATCTTTAACTTCTTATCTAAAACGACCTCAGTTAGTTTTCTTTAACATGGAAGCTGATACTAGAACTGAATTTTGCACAAATACCACAAGAGGGAAAGCAGGTGTACGAGGAATCACAAATACCTCTTCAGCTTCTTCTTCTGAGTCAACGACAGGGAAGTCTTGCAAAGACTGGCTGGTTCGTTCAGAGCCGTATGCTCCCACGGCTCCTTTGCCTTTCCTCTGTTTGGCCTCAATCGGATTGATGATCCCTAACAAGACAGCGGTTAGCTCAGGAGGAAGAACAGCTTAACTCACAGAATATTTTCCTTACAGTGCCTTACTTACCCGATCAGCACAACCACCCAGCCTCGCACTCCACCTCTATTACCACGGTGTCCTTTACCACTTCGCTACCTTCCTGATGGCTACAAAACCCCTGATTTGCCTATGTACACTCACACAGCATGACTCACATCTGTATTTTATTACTTTTTTATTCTATCACAAAAAATAACATTTCTTTTTTTGTGAGCTGACAACCTTGGCATTTTGTCTCCCTTCTTTCTGCCTGCTTTTACTTGCAGAAGAACAAGAACACAAAATTAGCCTTTGGTAAATTAAATACAACTGAACCTTGTCACGAGGACCCAGCTCACTTGCAAGAGAAACAAGAATTCATTTGTAAGCCACCTCAAGATGAGAGCTCTTTAAAGAACTCAACCTCTTCTCCCAACCACAACTTAACAAGAAGCAACCACGCAACGGCAGTACCTTGAGCATTCTTCCCGAGACCTTTTCCCGGAACATAACCCATCTTCTGGAGGAGCTTCTGCCCGATTCCCTTGGTGTGTCTCTCCCAGCTGCCAAAGTCCATGAACGATTTTGTGCCCCCTACGAAGCCTTTCTGACTAGGCTTGAAGTTACCGCCCTATTAAAAGAAACAGAACACAGAAGACGTTTAAGGAACTGCAATAGCCGAGCCCTGAGCTTCTCTCAGAGAGACAGAACTTCCCAGGAGCGATTTCGCTGTCACCGCAGGGCACTGCTGCTTGTCCAGCTCGCTACATCAGGGAGCCACGTCTGTGCTGATGGAAGCTGCCTGCCGTGTAGGAACCCACAGGAGCTGCCTGTTACCAGGCTGTCATTGGCTTTAGCTGAAGCTGATTCTTGATTCTTACTGAACTTGATAGTTGAAAATAAGTATTTTATTGTTTTAATCTGTGACACACTCAGATTAGTCGGATCAGTCAGTGAGATTAAAAAAAACAGAATGTTGGTTGTCCAAAGAAATAAAACACGCACATTCTTTTACTTTAACCTCAGTTAACCACAGGGATTATTTAGGAAGATCAAGAGCCCACAAAGGAGTGATTTTCCCAAGGGCACACAACATTACATCAGAACGACTGTAAGCAGAGAGGGAAAACATCTCCCTTAATAGACTGCTGTCCCGCGTGGTTCCCTGGCTTTAGTTATTTCTCTTTCCTTAGTGCTCCCTTATTGATCCCTGACCACTTAAGCTCCATAAATACATCGCACAGAGTTAGAAACTCCCCGGGCCACTCACCGTCTTTAACTTCTTTGGCACGAACTCCTTGGGCGCTTCCTCCTGCTTGGTGGGCTTCTCATCTTCCTCAGAGTCCTCCTCCGACCCATCCTCCGCCGCCGACTTCTTGAGCCCGGCGCTGATGAAGTTCACGGGGGCCGAGTAGTCTCTGGAGCTGCACCGAGACAGAGCGGGGAGCGGTCACCGAGCGGGTTCAGCCCCGGGGGGGGGCGGCTGCGGCTCGGTGCTGAGCCCTGGGGTGGATGGGGAAGGCTGGGGGCAGCGAAGGGAAGGCGGGGGGGCGCGGGCTGGCGCTGCCTTCACCGGGAAACAGCCGGGGATGCCCGGGGGGCTGGGGGAGCTCCAGGGGGAGGCCGGGGGTCCCTCACCGCGCCCCGGGCCCGGCCCCGTCCCTACGCCCCCCCGCCCCGTACCGCTTTCCGCCGAAGCTGGGCCGCTCCTCGTCCGAGTCGCGCTCTGCCCACACGCCGTACGTGGCCTCCTCCTTGGTGGGCCGGTGCCGCGCGCGGTGCGGGTTGAACTCGTTGTGCAGGTCCCACTCCGACACCTCGAAGCGCTCCAGCTCCACGCCGTCCTCCGCGCCGTACAGGTGCGACATCGACATGGCGCCCCCGGCCCCGGCGCCCCCCGCCCGGCCCAGCGATGCCCCCGCTGCTGCCCTCAGCCCCCGGTAGCCGGAAGCGCGCCGTCCGCTTCCGGTAACGCGCCCCGCCCCAACCATAGAGACGCCGCCCGGAAGGAGCGGCCGCGCTCGCGCCCCCTGCGGGTGGGGCCAGCCCCGGGTCCTCCCGGGGTAGGGTCCATATATTAACGTGTGTATTAGTTATTAGTTAACTCAATTACAGCACGCACACGGCCGCGTGTAGTAACACAGCATATATTAATTGACTCTTAAATACAGTCTGTACACGGCAGTGGCCGTTACGGCCCGTCCCGGCTGGGCCCGGGGCTGCGGCCCCACAGCAGGGTCAGGACCGGCACCAGCCCCGGGGGTCCCGGGCGTGGGGACGGGGCTGCGGCTGCGGGCACTCCCGGGCTGTCCATGGGCAGCGCTGCCAGCACCCTGCCGGCCTCCAGACACGGCCTCCTGGCGCCGTCCACAGCAGCCTGCAAGAGAAAAAGCGGGTGTCAGTGAGAGGGCACAGGGCAGCGGTGTCAGGGAGCAGCCCCGAGGCACCTCCCAGGGTCAGCAAGCAGCCCTGAGTCGCCCCCAGCACGGCCCTCACACCACCAGGGCCTCCGAGCCGCCCCACACAGCAGCCCTACAGACACACCGAGCCCCTCTGAGGGGCACATGTTTGTTCAACCCAATGCTCCTGCCTTTTTTTATTAGCCCAGATACTGCTTTGAAATGGGAAGTTCTAAGTGTAAGCTCTGACAAGAAAAATGGCCTTTATGTTTTAGCACAGAGGCTGCCTGAAAAGAGACAGAGGCATCCAACACACTGCACTGACGGCCGCTCAAGTCGAGGAGAGCAGTGACAGCAGCCGTGCCGGCGTTCTCCTTCCTCGTGGTGGCAGCTCAGCACACCCACCCCTTCCCACACGCCATGTTCCCCACAGGGTGCTCAGTAATAACGCTCCAAGTGGACGATTTCAGTTTTGCTGAAATAAGCCTCTTTCGGAGCTCAGGGGAAAAAAATACCTGATAAATCACCTCACGTAACAGTACTGCTCCGAAAACGTAAAGCAGCTGTGAGAGAACATTGTGTGAAATGTGTTCATCTGACTCGCGTCCATGTGGAGCAACGCTAGGGCGGCATGACAGAAATGTGACCTGCTGTTTTACACATCCACGTTTAACCGAGGGACTAGGAAAATAAAGACGGTTAACGTATGTAGATAGCTCTTGTGTTCGGTGCTTAATGCATTGTGTTCCGCGATGGACAGGCCCGGCCCGCAGCACTTGGTTGCTGCCCCATTAGCACTTCCAAGCGCTCTGCGGGGGGGGCTGGGGTCAGGGGACTCGAGTTGCTGGGCAGAGTTAAGAAGCCTGGGGGAGGGGCCTGCAAAGGGGCTGGGGTCAGAAGGTTCAAGAAGATTCCAGAAGATTCCAGAAGACGAAGAGGGCATGCTCGGAGGAGGACACGCCCTCTATGAATATGCATTAGTACAGGAGATATAAGCCAGGGATGGGCGCTGCCAGGTGGTCTTGGTGGAGTGGCGGGGCTAGGTGTACGTAGTGCTGCTTGCTTATGGCTATTCAAATAAGTTAACTGTAACTGGATTCCTATTTGGAAGTTAATAATTATTTATCTCAATTGGGGGCTCGTCCAGGAGGGTCTTGGTTCCTGAATTCTGACTTGATCCAGGAGGGGCGCCCCACCATTCGGTGGCTCCTGTTCGAGTCGGGTCGGGACTAACGCCATCTCCGGCTCAGATGAAGGCAAGCAAAGAATTTAACTTTTTTATGAGCTCATTTGCCGGCCGAAGCATTGCATTTTCCACATAACTGTGCGCACGAAGATCCAAGGGAAGATGACGGAGTCGTGAGTATTAAAGCGTATTCCCTTCGGTTGGGTGGGATTCGGATGCCTGTGTGTGCAAGAGCGTGACTGAGACGGAACCTGGTTCCGAAGCGAGTGCGGAGGTCTTCTAACCGCGGTTCCAATCTCCCGCGAGGGACTTGGCCGGTGAAGGACCGAAGCGATTCCTATAGGACTCGTGGGTGGGTGACGGGTCCCGAACCCCTGCAAGACACCCGCTGGGCAGCCGAGGGCTGCGGGAATTGCCAGAAGGAAATTCCTAGATGGGTCAGACAAAATTGAAGACGCGGGAGCAGAGAAAAGGGAGCAAACTACCGGACATAACAACCAAAAAGTCTATTAACAATTAATGTAAAACTAGAAAATAAAATGATAGAAGCCCTAGAAAAGTAAAAAGTAAACTAAGAATAATTGTATGTAAAGGATGATTTCTACATCTCATCCATTGTATGGTAAAATGGCTAAAGGAGCCTTTAAGACCACATGTTCTGGCCAGTTTTCGGATCCTTTGCAGACTAGATTTGCCAGGCTTTAAATACACGTTAATTCACAACAACTTTTTAGCCAAGACAGAAGTGATTATACAGAGTTCTGGATCAGGACTTCACGTTCTTTTCCAGCCTCAATATTCACACCAAAAACAGATCAGAAGTTTAAAAGAACACGAGAAAAATACCAAAAAGTTGACAAATGGGAGCTGTTGGAGACCTCCGACTGCAAAGTGCAGTATCCGAGAGGGCTCCTGCATATCCCTTACGGGAGGTACCCCGGGAGGCAATCGGCCATGGGGTTCGTGGCAGTCCCGTTAAACCACACGGCGGAGGACCGGCGGGTCCCGAGCCCGGCGCCGTCCCGCTGGGCCCTTCTCAGCCGCCTGCCGCTGGCGGCGCCCCCGCCACACCGCCAGGTAGGGCCTTGGTGCCTTACGAAGTGGGGCACGGATTAGGAAACCCCCGGGATATTGTTCTAAAACGACCTAGTAAACAGGTGGCCTGTTTGTCTCCAAGGTTCGGTCGCTACAGAATCGTTAATAGAGGGAGTTAGGAAAAGTACGTTCAGTGGCACTTCAAGGCTGCATACTCCAGACACAACGTCAAAAATATTTTAAAACAAAAAACGGTAAAACTTCAAAGTATGAAGTAATAGTAATTGACTTTCCAGACTTTAAAACTACGGAGAGGACTCCCCTGACTTAAAACTAATCTCCGCTCAGAGACTAGCTCAATTTTTGGTCGGAGAGCCATCAGAAAAATTCCAACGTGGCTGTTAAGGACTACTGAGTTGGAGAAAAGAGAAGCAGTATTGCTAGATGGCTCCTCCCGAGTAGCGGAACGAAAGAGAAACTAAGGACCTAAAATTGGTGGAATTGAGTCCGTCATGGTCAGCTCAAGTTCGTGAGCTGTATGCCTTTGTAAGGCCCTAGGACCATTACAGGGGAAAAGCTGGACTATATTTACAGATTCTAAAAACGCTTATGGTGTAGTCCACGCTTTTGAAAAATTAGGAAGAGGGTTAATTAACACTTACAGGTAGTGTTAAGAAAATAACACCAAGGAAAAATGGTAAAAACTTTAAGGGCATTAAAAGAACCAAAAGAGATAGCAGTAGTACATGTGAAAGGACACCAAAAGGGATTTGATTACCAAACCAGAGACTATAATTTAGTAGATAAAGAAGCCCTGGAAGCAGCCTTGTGGACTCAGGTTGCTTAAAATCTATGTAATACAGGAAGAAAAAACATGAGAGGAAGGAGAAAAGTGTATTCCTGAGGAACAAACAAAACTGCAGAAAATGGGGGCTAAGTTAGTACGAGGAAAATGGATGCTGCCCAACGGGTGAGAGATCCTGCCAAAAGCCTATGTGAGGCAAATCTTAAAATTCCATGCATAAACACATTGGGGTACAAAGGCATTAAGTGATCATTTCCTTAAATAGTTGGGTTCCATTGGGATTTATGAAATAGCAAAGCAAATTCGACAAGGTTGTTTTAAAACCTGTCGAAGATAATTAAAACTTTTAAATAAGCAGGCAGGGGAGGGAGAAGAACAGCTTTTAGATCTTCGGAGAAAGTAAAGGTTAATTTAATTGAACCGTCCAAGGTGGAGAGGATAAAATATCTCTTGGTAATAGTAGATCATCTAACACCATGGGTAGAAGCTTATCCTGTAGCACAAGCTACGGCATGAACTGTGGTAAAAATTTTTATGGAACACTTAATACCTAGATATGGGATAATCCAGTACATGGATTCTGATCAGGGCACACGCTTTACTTCTAAAATAAAGAAATTACTATGTCAATCATAAGGCATTCAGTGGGAATACCATACTCCGTGGCACCCACAAAGCTCAGGTAAGATAGAAAGAATTACTCAAACAATAAAACAATTGGCTAAGTTAATGATGGACACAGAAATGCTCTGGACGAAATGCTTACCATTGGCACTGCTAAACATGAGAACTGAACCAGTGAGACGGGAGTATCACCATATGAAATGTTACATGGCATGCCTTATTCCCAAGGGATACCTCCAGGGAACAACGTAGTTGAGGATCACAATTCCCAGAAATACATAATTATCATCTGTAGAAGATTAAAAGACCTAAGAGAAACAGGGATGATGGCTCAAACACCACTTTTAGGATGTGAAAATCACCAGTTAAAACTGGGAGATAGGCTTTTTTTTCCCCATATTTTTATTAGAACCGTATCTTCCCTCTAGGAAGGACCCTTTCTTGTTAAGCAAGTTAAAAGTCCAGTGAAAGAGTGGCAAATAGCATGTGAACCAGGGGAAACATAAACTTAACCGTCAGACGGACGTGAAGAAGCCTTCATCAGAGAGTATAAGCCAAGCCGCTGTGGTAATTTTATTGTAATTACTCGTGTAAAATCACTAAACAGAAATAGTTGCTCTCCTGAAGGTAACAGTAGGCTATCCACGTGTACAGCCCTTTAAGATTCGGGAAGAGGGCAAGACTGGATAGGGAACGGTGCTGCAGCCGGGAAGGGTCTGCCGAGGGCTGGAAAACCCCTTTGGGCTGTGACCTCCGAGCACTATGGCCCTTACCGGACCTCTCCTCGGCTACTGGGGTGAGACGCTTGACCCAAGATACGGCCAACAACTGCACCCAACACTACACTGGGGCCTACTGGAAAAGGGGGGCCTACTGGAAAAGGGGGGCCTACTG
>CM021779.1:913321-927870 GCA_011076525.1 Nettapus auritus | reverse complement strand
TACTGGAAAAGGGGGGCCTACTGGAAAAGGGGGGCCTACTGGAAAAGTGGGGCCGGCTAAGATGTTCTTATGCAGAGAAGGTGACAGTAAGTACAACATAAACTTCTACTCAACTTATTCTATTATGAAATACAAACAGGAGTAAACGTGAAATCTGCACAGTTGCTAAAAATCGTTGCGAATAAAGCTGGAGATAAACTCAAAATACCAAGATGAGAACTGCTTTGTATCAAAATCGGTAATTGCAGTACTTGCTGTTTAGAGATTGATGAAGGAAAAGCTGTGAATGAACTTGTAAAAGAAATGAAGAAAATTGCACATGTTCATTTCAAACTTGGAATGAATTTAAGAGAATTATGGGGGGGACTTTTTGGGTGGTGGTTGGCTTATAAGAATCGGGATAGATGTGTTGCAAACATGTGGAGGGTTCTTAACAATTCCGTTTTCAGTACCCTGTTTTATTAGATAAATACACTCGGTTATACAAGGAATGCGACTATCTGTGGTACCTGTTGAGCCACAACCAGTGAAGGGGTAAACCCATTCCCCATGATTGCAAACAAGCCAAAAAAAAAAAACACAAAAAAAAAGAAAAAAAAAAAATCCAAAGTCGGTATCAATTCGGCAAACATGGACTGGTTTGGAAAAGAAAACATGAATCAATACTGTGAAAAAGGAAACTGATTGTGAAATGTGTTCATCTGATTCGTGTCCATGTGGAGCAACGCTAGGGCCGTGTGACAAAATGTGACCTGTTTTACACATCCTTGTATAACCGAGGGACTAAGACAACAAAGATGGTTAATGTATGTACACCTGTTAGGTGGTTAATGTATGTGTGTGGTCCTTGTGTTCTGCCACGGACATCTGACAGCACCGGCCTCCAACATTTTGTTGGTGGCCCATGAGCACTGTTAAACATTTGGGGGGGCTGTATGGGGTTGGGGGCTGGGGCTACTACACCCACTACGATTATGGATTGGTAGAAGATACACCAGGGATGGGAGCTGTAAGGGGTGCGTCTTGGTGGAGCAGAGACTCGTGCTGCAGCCAGTGCTGTTTCCTTGCCTCTATTCAAATAAATTGAAATCCTATTTGGAACTCAATCATTACCAATCATTACTTATCACAATGGGCACGAGGAGCGTGCCTGGAGCAGCCTGGCTAATCCACGGGCTCAAGAAATAAGCAAAATGCCAACCCTGGAGCAATGCAGGCGACTTGCGTAGTCCCACATTAAACTATGAGGTCTTACCTGGAAATGATTAATTTTATTAGTGAGAAGATGATGTGTTCTGCATCACCTACAACAAGCAAGAAACACAAAGATCAGTTTTAAGTCACTACCTGCAATTCACAGATTCCCAATGCGCTCCCTGTATCAGGAAAGGGAAGTGGCCAGGACAGAGGGTGCCACAGCAGAGAAGCAGCAGCCACGAGACTCTGCCACGGCCCCTTCTCACCTCCCTGCTGTACACACACACCACGAGGTGGCTGCTCAGGATCTGCCACTGCCACCTCCCACAGTGAACATGTGTGTGCTTGCTCCGCCAGCAGCCCCGTTTCCTCACTTGGGGGTTTGGCTGTGCACATCAACCCTGCTGCTTGCCTAAGGAGTCCCCATGCTGAACAGGTCAAACGGGCACCTTTGATTAAAGCATGGGCGTAACTCTACACCAACCTACTGCACTGCCTGTGCGGGCAGGCACTGCCTTCTGCAGAGTCAAGAAGACTGTTTCATTTTTAAGTCTTCCTATGTGATGGCTGTTGGCCAGCTCTGCATTGGGAGCAGTTGATGACGCTCTTTTACAGACACCGCTCCACAGGGAGGCAGCCATGCAGTGTATGTTTGACACCAGAACACGGTCACACAGGTGTAACAGCCACAAGACCTGTTTCTGTCCTGAAGTCAGACAAGCAATTCTTACCCAACTATGGCAAGGCCCACAACAACAAAAAGACTGTAAGTTTGAGGACAGAAGCAAGGTGCAAGTGTCTTAAAGTAAGAGAATGAAGTTCTCAGAGCTGACGGCGTGAACGAGCAGGCTGTGAGCAGCACCAAACACCGCCAGGATTTCTCAGCACCCGCAGTGGGGAGGGTGGCGGAGGAAGGACAGCAACAACGCAGCAGCGCCGCGCGCCTTCCCAGCTGGGCTGCCCAGCCTGCAAACGCCCGTAAGAGGGAGCAACGGACCAGGCACCCACGGCAAAGTGCTCAGACGTGACACGGGACGTACCTGCAGATGACCTTTCAAGTTGGCTGGCGTTTTATATTCCCCTTTTAAAACCTAGGGAAAAGAAAAAGTTACAACTTCTTGGACAGCGACTGTACGAACATCAGCAAGTCCACCTCGCAAACTGGCGTATGGCCGGGTACACGTGACCAGCAGAAACGAGCAGCATTGTTGTTCCTCGTGCTGGGGGTGTATGGGGCAACAGGAGGGGTGCTCCTGAGGGACTGAAGGCAGAGGCAGGGACGGGCACCCTGCTCCAGGGAACTGGCACAAGCAGGTCATCTTGATTGCTCCTCAGCCTTGGGAGAGTTTCACCATCCTGCCAGTTCCAAATCCATCCCCAGAAGTACTGAAGGGCCCTCGTCAGAGACCCCCAGTCCCCAGCTCTGCCCAGTGCAAATGTTCACCCGGGTCGTGTGTCCTCCAATGGCCCTCAGGACACGGAGAACAAGGAGGAAGAGCAAGGAGGAACTGCAAGAGCCCAGCGCACCCAGAGCACAGCCCGGCCCCGGGGTTTGTGGTGCTGTGCTGCCTGCCCACAGCCCCCGCCAGCACTACAAGCAGGGGGCAGGCACCCCTGCTCCCATCGGTGTGACGAGAGACACCCCGGACTGCACACGAGGCTGGGGGCTGCAGAATTGAACCTCGGTCCAGGTAGGACCTGTCCACCCGAAAGCATGAGAAATTGTTTCTCTGGTAACTGCCGTCTACAGCTGGACAGCTTTTTTCTTCACGTTCTGATCCAGACCCACAAGTCAACATTGGAAAAAAAAAATAATAAAATTTGCCCCAACACATGGAGCCTCCGGCCACTTCCCTCGTGGGACTGGGGGGGCGGCTGGTGAGCTCCACGCAGACACAGCACAGCCCGAGCTTTCTCGAGGGGCCAGACGTCGGCATACACCACCAACTGCCACGGCTGGGTTCAAACCCGGGGCTGGATCAGAGAGGGACAGGTCACTGCCACAACAGAGCAACGAACCCCACCACAAAATGATAGCACAGCGGGTGCGAGCCATGCCAGGCTGTGCACCACATGTAACTCCGCAGATCTCCACGGTGTAACGGCACGGCGGTGGACAGGCTCCCCCCCGGAGCAGAGCTTTGTGTCTGCGCTCTTTCTTTGCCTCCCTTCAGGAGCCTGTGCGGCTGCAGGCGGCCGTGTGCACAGCTCTGCAACACCCGCACCCCACACCCAACACCGTTCTCGGCAGCGCCTGGCCGTGCTCCGGCCGCACTCACCCTGTGCGTGTTGTTGACCACCAGCGGGTCCGGCTGCCCGTAGTGGGGCGGGTTGGCGTACGGGTCGTAGCCCAGCCTGGCGAGCATGGGAGCTATGTGGGCCATGTCCTGCAGCACGTCCCCCGGGATGTGCCCAATCCATTTCGATAACGCCTCCATGTTCACCGGCTTGATCACCTGGTCCGTCGATCTTTCTATCCTGGAGGAAAGTACAGAAAACTGTAACACATGGCACTAAAGCTGCTGTTGCTTGTGTTTCACAGACATGCTGGGCTAACAGAAGCCTTCAGCTTGGCCAGCCGCCACCTGGACATTTTGTTTTCCGTATTGAGGACAAGTGTGTGGCTCAAATGCTGTTCTGCTCCTGCTGGGAGCGCGGGCAGAGCCCCCACGGGCACAGCGCTGCTGCTCTGGGGGCAGCCGAGGTGCCTGCAGCCCCGGGGCCTGGGTCCCTGCGTGACCGCGCTCGCACGGGCACCGTGAGCTGCCGCCTGCCTCCTCGCCAGCTGCTGCTGCGGCCAAACGCCAGGAGCCGTGGCTCCACACCAGCCTCTCGCCCTGCAATTGAACCCGGCCGCTACAGCCGGCAGGACCAGCAGAGACGAGCAAAGCCAGCCGAGCCCTGCTGCGCTGCAGTTGCTGCTCCTCCCGGCGTGGGAGGACACCCAGCCCTGGGAAACCACAACCAGCCCTGCAGAGGCAGTGCTGTGACTGAAACTGGTAAATGTGCACAGCAGTGCTGGAATGAGCACAGCAAGGCTGAAACGTGCACCGCGGCTGCAGCCCGTGAGCCTCTGACTGGCAGCCGGCGGTGGGGCGCAGGGACACGCAGTGCCACAGCCCCGTTGGCACCAGGTTTCCGTCGGCCTCACGCCTTGCGTGTCTCCAAGGGGCGGCCCCGTGCCCGCTGCAGCTCCCCGCAGCACTGCTCCTGCACCGAGCTGATGCAGGTGAGAGGAATTAACACAGACTGCTTGCGTGGTTCCCATAAACTGCCGATTACATCTTGCTAACGCAGGCTTAAGTTTTCTTGAGAAAAGAAAGAGCAGAAGACCCAAAGCAGGTGGGTGAGGGCAGGCACCTCCCAGAGCCCGGAGATGGAGGGCGGCGAGGAGGGACCTGGGTGTGTAGCCACGGGAGAGAGCATTTGTTTGTTTGCAACACCAGCACCGACAGAATGAGTGCACGCAAAGTGATTCATCAGCAAAACTGCAATCACGGTAATCAGGTGTGAGGAGGGGTGGAGAAAAGACACGTTAAAGAGCTCATGCTCCTGAGCATGCGGGTGTTTCTGAACTTCAGATCGATGTCATTGCTGCGCTGCCAAGAAAGACGAGTGAAACGGTCACCCGCTTCTAAAACCCTCCTGGCAGGCTGCTCTCCGGGGTACAACGGACTGCTACCCTCAGGCCTTACTCAAACCTGCTGCAGTACAACTGGACGTGCTGCAGCTTCCACCCCTAAAAGCACATGTGGACACAGGCAGGGGATGTCTGCCCCCCAGTTACAGCCCTGACCGGCTCTGTGTAACAAAACGCTCCTCGGGAGTGACCAGAGCCGAGACACTCACTTGGAAAGGGACACTCCGCCGGGCTTCCCAATGAGCTCCTCGTGGTGCAGCACGGCGTCGCTCCAGGAGATGTCCAGGAACTTGATGATGGCGTGCATGGACTGCTCGGGGTGCAGCACCAGCTGCTCGTAGTAGACGGGCAGGCAGCGGGAGCGCCCGATCTCCAGGCACTGGGAGTACATCACCTCGATGGCTTTGTTCCACTTGGTCAGGCAGTCCCGGTAGCTGTTGAGGTCGAAGCCCGCGATGGTCACTTTCCGTGTGATCATGGAGTGCACCGACGCCCGGCCGTCGCGAACCATCAGGAGGAACTTGGAGTTGGGGAACAGCCTGGACAGGTAGACGGAGGACTTCAGGGTGAAGGGGTCCTTGTTACACAGATACCTGGCCGGCTCGCCGTGCTTGGCGATCACCTCCAGTATAAAGGCCTGCATGGCAGCGTCCAAGACCTGGTCCGTCACCCCTGCCTCGTCCAGGCGCATCTTCTCCCGGCCCGACTTGGACCAGGCCTGCCGCATCGCCAGCACGCGGGGGATGATGCGGGTCTCCTCGCCGCAGCGCACCTCGGGGTGGGCGTCCAGCATGGCCCTCATCAGCGTGGTGCCGCTCCGGGGGACGCCGCCGATGAAGATGAGGGGCATCTCCTTGCTGTAGCGGTACTCGACGTGGTTGGAGTCCGTCATGACCAGCTCCTCGTGCTCCGGCCTCATCAGCCGGTGCCTCCTCTTGTTGAGGACCTGCTGGCACTCCAGGACCTGCTGCCCGAGGTGCAGAGTCACCGTCAGGGCGACCACCGAGCCCACCGCCAGCAGCACCCGCCTCATGGTCACCCGCATCCTGCTGAGCTCTGCATGGGCTGGAGAGCGACGGCGGCCGCGTTTCAGCTGTCAGCTAGCGAGCGTCCAGCCCCGCGGGCATCTGCAAGACAAACACAGCGCCTGCGCTCAGCGGGGCAGCGCCCGGCCGCAGCGGCACCTCCGAGCCCAGCCCGGCCCCTCGGGACGCCCGCGCCACCCCCAGGCTTCCATCAGCTCTTCGCCATCGGCAGTGCTCGGGCGAGGTGTCTTAACTCAGCACGTAATTAAACGTGTCTGAGAGCACGCCCAGAGATGACTCCTGACTGTTCCTGTGCCCAGAACCGCAGGTTTGGGGCTGGAGCAAAGCTCCACGGACCTTTTGGAGAGGCCACCACTCACCCAGTCGGCTCTTACAGAAGTGTTTCCTTAAGGCACCGACCGGCTTTGCCTTCATCCCGTTACCGCTTTGGATCAAGTGTATGGCAGGTTAGGAGAAAAATCTCCGGCTTCCCTTCGACCAACAGGGTAAGGCCTGCAAAAAGCCTGCTCCATCCCAGACGCACCCCACTGCTCCCACCCCTCCCCTCCCTTCCTGCACGGGTTCCCTGTACCCCGCGCACGCCTCCCCCTGGCTCCCGCCAGCCACCTGTTCCTTCCCACAACGCGTGCAGTTGTGCATGTGCTGCCACAGGGCAGGGAGAAGGCTGAAATAGAGGAAAACAAAAGCATCTCACGCAAATCGGAAGCGCCTGACTCAGAAAAAGCAATTACCTGTTAGAATGAAGCAAGTTGACAAATTACTCTAATTTTGAGGGTAACGTCAGCACCATGCGGTGTGCGTTCAGCACCTGCACCCCAGACCGACCTCACACCCCATCCCTGCAGCCTTCCCGTGCTGCAGGTCAGGTGTCGGCTCCGCGGGGCGCTCCGGCAGCAGGCCGCCGGTCCCGGCGGTGGCTCCAGGAGGGCTGGCAGCGTCCCCCGCCCTCGCCTCTCCGCGCCTTCTCCCTCCCTCTGTGAGCGCAGGTTTTGCAATCCTCCCGGGGTCACGCAGGGATTTCGAGTTCTTTGTGATGACGTTGCCTGGGCGGGAGCTGAGGCGAGTGGAAGGAACGGGACGTCCACGCGCTTCAGCTCCCTGACAAGCAGAAGTGCCTGGGAAAAGCGGCCTCTGCTCCGCTCCCCCTGAGAGCGCGCGGTTGGCAGCGGCAGCATGGAGCAGGGGGTGGCCAGCACAGCCTGCCCCGCACAGCCCGGGGGCACGGCGCCTGTCCCCATGGCACACAGCCTGGTGGCACAGCGCCTGTCCTGGTGGCACAGCGCCTGTCCTGGTGGCACGGCGCCCCATCCATCCCCGTCCCCTGCACCCGGCTGCTGCTGCCCGCAGCCTTGCACCACCAGGCCCAGACACGGAGGCTGCTCCTTCTGCCCGGCCGGGTGGGTGTCTTCGCACCCCGAGAGCAGAGAAATGCCCCCGGGGGCTGTCGGTGTGGCCGTGTCACTGTGTGGGCTGACTGGTTAGCGTTCCCAGGGTCAGCGGTGTCAAAGGCACGTCTGTGGTCTGTGTAAAAGTCAAAGGGCCGAACGCGGGGACGTTTGCTCAGACCACAAGTCACAGGGAACAACAAACAGCTCCCGGGCACTGAGTCGGCACCAAGCGCCGTCAGAGCCAGGGAACAGCCGAGCCCTGCCTGCTCCGTCCTGCTACCTTGATCTGCTTCAGTCATGGAAATGAATTCCAACGTTGGTCCTAAAAACAATTGCTAAAGGCCACGAGAGCCACTGCAGTGCACTCCAGTTGGAGCACTCGGGATTTGAGGCCAACAGCAATAATGAGGGCTGTGCAGACCAAGAGGGGCTAATTAGCAGGAGGGCTCAGCAGTGCACGAGGAGGCCGGGCGCACAGAAGTGCCCTGTTCTTGGCAGTAAGGGCTTGCAGGGAGCGTTTCCCACCGCGATGCTCCCCTGCACAAAGGCATTCCCGCTTGGCTGTGCAGAGGGAGGCTGGCTGCCAGCCCGCCCGCACCGCCCTCGGCTGGGGGCTCGCCCTGCCTGCCCCTGGGTCCCCGTGGGGGCATGCGGCCCCCACAAGCCCAGCCCACAGTGGGCGAGCACTGGGCAGCTGCGGGCAGGGAACATGGTGAAATGTGGGGTTGACGGCCGCGGGCAGGGACGCAGCTCCTCCATCCCTGCCGTGAGCTGGAGCCCCCCGCTGCAGCACAGCGCTGCCCCCGGCAGCAAAACCCTGAGCGTCTCAGCCAGGGGTACCCCAGCTGGGCTCGCTGCCCCTGCAGCCGTGAGCACTCAGCAGCGTTGTGTGCGACTGCAAACAGCTCCAGCCTGGTTCTGATTCTTGAGCGTAATTCTTCTGTAAGAACTGCTTCACACGTACGGGGTTCGTTAGGCTATGGGAAAGGGTGGGACAGCTCCCTGCGCAGCACACCCTGGCGTAAAACCCTGGCACGAGCAGGCGGCACGGCCGCTGATCAGAGGCACCTGGGCGCCTCCAGCTGCCTGCCTGCCCCTCAGCCCTCCTCCCGCAGGAGGCAGGGGGCTCTGGGCCTCCCCTCCCGCACAGCGCCGCGGACAGCGGGGACAGGACGCGGCTGTGAGCGGCTGCGGGCAGCACAGGGCCGGGCAGGAAGCTGTGTGAGGGAAGGAGCGGGCCGGTGGGGAAGTGACGGTAAGGCGGTGACCAGCAAGGACACCGGAGGCCCTGGAGGCAAAAAGGGCTTTCCATGTTCTGCATGCTGCTAAGACATCTGTATCGGTAAGGCTTAAAGCGTTCCTGGTAAGCTACTGAAAGCAATGAAATATTAACGGAGCAGCAGCGAAGGTGTGGGCAGACGGATGAAATATTCATCCCTCCGCTGCTGGGAGCACGGGGGAATCGAGCGCTCCGGCAAGAGCTGTGCGCAGCCTTACCTCCTCCCCGTGCGTTCATCTTGCTGCTGGCCGTGTCACGCCGACACACCGCAGGTGGCCGCACAAATACCTAACGGGAAAAGCACAGGGTCAATTGGTTTGTTGACCACAGACAGGTACGAGCACGGTTACAAGCACTGCTCTTCTCCTGAGCACTGCCCCCTCCTGCCCAAAAGCTCCCTCCAAGCCCTGGGGACACCTCTGGCCACCACCCGCAGCAGGGCAGGGTGCGGGCAGTTCTGCAGCTCAGCAGCCCTCATCCTGCCCAGCTGCCTGCTGGTGCTGGCAGCGCGGGGACAGCGGGGGGGAGAAGAGGGGCGGCAGGACGCTGGCTGCTCTGCGCAGGAAGCAGAGCGCCCTGGAAGGGAGCAGCCCCAGAGGAGCAGCCCCAGAGCAGCAGCCCCAGAGCAGCAGCAGCTGCAGTAGCTAAAAGCAGGGGGCAGCCGCCCAGGCGTGGCACAGTTCCACTGCACACAAGTGGCCGGAGCAGCACAGCCTGTCCCAGAGGAAGCAGCTTCAGACGCTCACCACAGGCTTTGTTACGAACTTTGCAATCAGACAAAGCCAGAACGCTGTCAGAGCTCCCAAAGCAGCAACAACCAGGGGAGCCCAGGGGACTCCTTGCATCCAGGCCCTGAAACTCGCAGCTACCAGCGAGGCCGCAGGATGCTAAGCTCAGCACCAGAGCAATGCCACAGAGCTGCGTGAAGCAGAGATCCCATCACGGCCGGTTCAAAGCTGAGAGCCAGCCCCGGCACTGGTGTGGTGCTTCCAGCTCCTGGGGGCTGCAGGACTGAGCCCGCCGGGTGCCCCCAAGGCCACGACCCTGCCTGAGCGGGGCCCTGGAGCACGGCGCAGCCCCACAGCTCCCCTCCGTGCGACGCTGTCCCAGCCCTGCAGGATGTTTGTGAGAACATCTGAAGCACAGACACTGATTGTTATTCCAGCTACCCGGGAGTCTCCTCCTCTCCTGCCCAGCCGCCTTCGAACGTCACCGGTCCCTCTGCCTTAGCACTAATTACGAACAAGAGGGAAACTCCACCCGGCAGGGACGTCGCCATGGGACAGAGCCCATCTGCAGCGCATGCATCGCCCTGCTTCCCCACGGCCTCCTCCAACCACGGGATTCCAGCTCTGGACGAGGCTGCAGGGCTGCACGGCACCAGCCGCATCGCCGCCCTGCAGCACCACGAGCTGCCTGCTGCACCCAGCGGCCGCGGTTTAACAGCCGCCGCGCTCCGGAAGCTGCTCTGTGTGTTGCCCTCGCACAAGCACACACACGCTTGCAGGCTTCCTTCCTGCACCTCGCCGCAGAGCGGGCCGTGCAGCATGCCGCCGTGCAGCCGCAGCACCCATACGGTGCCCAATCCCTCCTGAGAAGGGCGCGAGTGCCGGAGGGGTCCCCCGGCGGGCAGGGGCACGCAGCTGCGAGGGACGCGCCGGCTGCGGGGTGCGATGGCAACCCCTTGTGCTGAATGCATGGCTGGTGGGGAAGGCGCCACGCCGCAGCTCCACGTCACTGCCCGCTCACTGCAATGCAGAAAGCACGGCTCGCCCATGCTGCCCGTGTCCAGGCCCGGTGCCGGGTGGCTGTGCCGTGTCTGGGGACACTCCTGCACCGCCGCACAACGAGCTGGCCACACGCAGGCAGCGCCGCAGCAGGACGCGCAGCCCCGCACACCGGCTCGCCGGGCACGGCGACGTCCAAACGCAGACGGCGGGCAGCGGAGCGATGTCGCGGGTGCGATTCTCAAAGCAGTGACGTGTTACCAACAGTTCCTGCAAGAACGGTAATGTGATCAAAAACGCGTTTTCTTCTAAACCATTCCCAGAAACGGTTGCTGTTCCCCGCAGCTTCCCCAAAAGCCCAAGGTGGGGCATGGAAAAATTGAGCTCGAATCCTTGGTGCTTAGTGGAGGAACTGCGAGCGTCCTCCTGCCAAATAGCAGCTGTGGTCAGCACAAACACACTAACGCATCTATCTGCCATCTTTGCCAGTCAGCAAAACTTAATCACTTAATTGATAGCCTTCAATTAATTGTTGTGCTGTGTGCAGCGCAGGAACACACCCGGCCTGCCGGGAGGACGCCTCCCCTGCTGCACCCCGGGCCCGGCCAACGAAGAGAGGCAGCGCCTCAGGGTGCTGCTGCAGGGCACAGACACTGCTCACATTGAAAAAAAAAAAAACAGAAAAAAAAAACAAAACCTAAATAATAAAAAAAGAGAAGTGCTTTCAAGCTGCCACGTGACGAGAGCAGCACCGCGGAGCAGCGCGTTTTTGCTTACTAAGGCGAGGGATGTGCTGAAGGCCACAAAGCCAGGAGCCTCTCCAGCACCCAGAAGCCAACCCCACTAAAAACAGGGATTTTAGACCACTGTGGGGTTACGGGTCCCTTTGAAAATCCCCAAATAGAACAACGAGCACTGTGGCTTGCATTGCAGTGCCGCCAGCCCGGGCACAGCAATGAGAGCAGCCGGGGGACGGAGCTGCGGCACTCCCCGCAGGTCCCACCCAGGTTCCTCTCAAAGCAGCGCCTCCGTCGTGCCGGCCAGCCCCCAGCAAGGACACCGGCCCTGTGCTCCCGGTGACGCCAGCCGCTCGTTTGCCTCCGCGCTCAGCCTGGCAGCTCCGCTCAGGCGCTGAAGCCCCCTTGGTGTGCCTGGGGCTGCCCTCGGCTGTCCTGGAGACAGCAGGTTGCTGGCTAGCGATGGGGAAGTGGCTCTTACCACATCTCATTTCACAACACTTGCTGCTTCAGAGATGATCACAGCAAGGAAAGCTGACCTGCTGAGCACCACACAACAGGGCTGGCAGCAGGAGCCCCCCCAGTACCCCCGCCGTGCTGACAGACGCAGCCCCCGGGCGAAGCGCAGCAGTCGGCCCTCGCCGGGGAGTGTCCGCGGTGCACGAAACCAGGCGAGCAGCTCGGAGCTTCAGGGGGACGTTTCTGACGTTCAATCGATTCACAGCTCCAATTCACAGCTCCTCCTCGCCCATGACTGTAATTACACTGTGGTTACTCCCCCGGGGACCAAGCCAAAGCCTCGCGGGCACCTCGGAGGACGGGCACTGAGAGCTCACAGCTCCGCTGCTCCTGCCTCGCCCCCACTCGCCCCTGGAGCGGCCGACAGCAGCAGGAGCAGGGCCCGGGGCAGCACACTGCGTGCGGGCATGTGTTCCTCCCAGACTGTGTCCTGGAGGGCTGCACAAGTGAAACCGAGAGGTGCTGCAGGTTTTGTGCAGCGAGCTGCAGAGGCCTGGCGAGGGGAGTGTCCTGCCCAGGGCCTGGGTGTGCACGTTCAGGCACCAGCCTCACCGCAAACCTGACTGCGCTCCCAGAACTGAACAAGATATTGCCCACAAGTGTGGGTGGTCAGAGCCTGCCATGCAACGGGGAGAGAAAGAAATCAAAGGAACTGCTAGAAAAAATACTGAGCGTCTTCAAAAAATATTTTCCAAGTGCCCATGCCAAATCCAGTCCTGCACGCACGAAGATCGGAATCTGCCAAGTCAAGGTTGTTTCTACAAGAGAAACCCCAAAACCTCAAATTTGCTTAAGAAACAAAATCAAAATATTTTATTTCCCTGTGAAGCAACAGCAGCCAGCCCCGGCCCGAAGGAGGAAGGTGCGGGCGGGGGGCATGGGCTGCAGCCTGGCCCCAACCCCAGCCCTGCGTGGGTGCGCGGCCCCCCGGGGCCAGGCTCACGCAGTGCCCAGAGCCCCAGACACTGACTTCCTCCCAAGGCACAGCCCTGCAGGAGCTCGTCTCGTGGCACCCTGGACGGATGAAAACGGGAAGGGGCCTGTCCGAGATGGCTGCCTGTGCTTGGCGTGGCTGCCCGGCAGGACAAACCACCCACCTGCAGCCTTGGGGCTCTGAGCCTGACCTTGGCTGCTATGTACACGTGCAGATGAACCGAGCTGTGGTGATGTGCTCAGGGTGTCCTCGCGCTGCTACGCCAGTAACTGCAGCCTGCGCAAGGCCACTGCCAGCACCAGCACCCAGCAGCAGTGAGCAGAACTCGACCCGGCGCCTGCCCCACGCGGCGCACGGATGTGGCCCCCAGGCCTGAAGCGCACGGCTGGCTCACGGCGAGCACCCGGGTGCTGGGAGCTCCGCATCAGCCCTTCCCCGGCCCCGAGGCCACCCGTTGAGCAGCTGCTGCTGCAGGAGCTCCTCGTGGCTGGGTCCTCACACGGGTGGGAGGGCTGCGTGGGGGTCCCGCAGGTGGGGGTCCTGCAGGTGGGCTGCACCACAGCCAGAGGGCAAGAAAGCACGTGGGGCACAAAGCTGCTCCTGCAGGCCCTGCGTGCTCGCTGCCTGCTCGCAGGGCTGTGAGGTGTGGAGCACAGCGAGCTCTCCTACGGCAGGAAGGAGGCTGAGGCTCCTGAAAAGCATCATGCTCGTCAGAAGCCAGCGGCGCAGTGCCAAGCAAAACCACCTGCTGGGGGCTTCGCCTCTTTTCTCCCAACAGGCACTGCACTTAGCAGAGCGCCCACATCCCACACATCCCCACAGCCTCGGCACATCTGTAACGCAACCTGCCTTCGGGATCAGCTGCTCTACATGCAGCAGGGGTTATACCAGCGTGGTTTTGGAGCCCTGCAGCCCCACGGCCCTTCTGGGGGGAGCGGCTGCCCCTGCAGACCCCATGCAGCCCCACAGCCGTGCTCAGCCCTGAGCCGTCCCTGGGCGCGTGTTGGGGCATCGCCAGCTCGCTGGTAGCCCCTGGTGCTCAGCGGCTGTGCACGCAGCACAGCACCCTGCCCGTGTGCAGCAGGGACGGGCAGAGTCGCACACCCAGCTCGGTGCGGGTGGCAGCGGTGCCTGGGCCTGGTCCTGGTCCTTTCCAGCACGGCGGGGCCAGGGCATGGTGCTGGCAGCGTTTCGGTGCCGACGTGCCACAAACACCAAGGCCCGGAGGTTTGCTCAGGCGGCCGAGCCCTCGTGCAGGTGCTGCGACGCTCTGGGGAGCGTGTGGGGCTGCGGGCAGCACCCCCGGGCAGCGCCCAGCCACACAGCTCCGGGAGCAACCAGAGCAGGACGAGCTCCGTGCTCCGGAGCAGACCAGTGTCCGGGGAGAACCCGAGCCCCTGCATCAGCAGCGCCCCCGACCCCTCCCCGACCCCCAGACCCACACCCAAGTCGCGGGGCAGGGCCCGGGAGGTTCCCCGTGCCCGTTCATTTCCCCGTGCCCGGTCAGGCTGCAGGGCCCGGCTCGCTGCCGCCCAGCACCTCTGCTCCCCGCTGGGCACCGCGATCCCGGGGCAGGAGCGATGCAGCGGGACAGCCCCGCGCACCCGCCCTGCCCCGCACCCGAGCATGGAACCGAGCACCGGGGGACCGAGCGGCCCACATCGAGCTCCGGCGGCGTGGCCCCGGCCCGGTGCGGGGCGTTGGGGCTGGGGCTGCCTTGGGGCAGGGAACGGACCCACAGGGCGCGCCCCGTGCCCTCCCCCCCCCCTCCCCCCCGCCCCGCACTCACCGCTCCCGGTGCCGCTCCCGGAGCCGCCGGGGCGCGGGGCGGCGGGGACGCGGCGACGTCACGCGCAGGAGGGGCCGGGATCCCCGCGCCGCCACGCTGCGCATGCGTCCTGCTGCGGGGGGGGCGCGGGGGCGGGCGCGGGGGCGGGAACCGGGACGGGGGCGGGAACGGGCGCCGGGACCGGCGCGGGGATGCTGTACCGCCCGCATGCGTGCCCGTGCCGTGCTCACCTGGGGTTCTTGTGCCGTGTGTGTGTGTGTGTGTGTGTGTGTGTGTGTGTGTGTGTGTGTGTG
>CM021779.1:869566-913311 GCA_011076525.1 Nettapus auritus | reverse complement strand
TGTGTGTGTGTGTGTGTGTGTGTGTGTGTGTGTGTGTGTGTGTGTGTTGTGTGTGTGTTGTGTGTGTGCGCTTGCGTGTGCAAATGCCCTGCACTAATGTCCATGGGTGTGCAAGGCAGGGGGCGAGGGCAGTACCCAGCACCCTGCATGCAGCACCCGTCTCGGCACCCATCCATCACGCAGCCCCCATCTCGCAGCACACCATCCCGTGTACCCTCACGGCAGCAGCCCGGCACGGTCTCACTGTTTATTGCCCCGCTCAGCCCCGCGCAGGGCCGCCCGCCGTGGGGGCGCTCAGTCGGAGGGGGCGTTGGGGCTGGGGCGGGTGCCCCTGTGCTCCCACTGCATGTCCCGGATGCGGCGGATGGACTGCAGCTGCGGCTGGAAGGCGCGCCACTCGTTCCAGTGCCGGAAGTCCCCGGTCTCAAAGAGGTACTGGTAGCCTCGGTACCCCGGGTACTGGTACCCGACCCAGCTGTGGGGAGAGCACATGGGTATGAGTGGGGCTGGTGGGTGCCACCGGGACTGCTCGGTGCCAGACCCCGGCTGCAAGCTGTGCACCTGCTGGCAAACGGCCCCACCACAAAACCCTGCGCGGGGTGGGCACAGAGCAGCACGGAGCGGCACGGCACCGCCAGCTACCCGGGGGAGCTGCAGCCCGGCTTACGTTCCACTGGGCACCTTCACGCTGCCCACGCGGTCGCAGAAGCCGTAAGCCCAGACGCTGGGCACGTCGTCCTCCTGGATGTCCATCTTGTTGCCCTTGAAGTCGGCAGACTCATACAGGGAGATCCTGTGGTCCTCGGCCTCCTGGGGAGGACAGCAGGGAGGCGCTGGGCTGGGGGGGCAGTGCTCGCGGCCTGCGGCACGGTCCCAGCCCCAGCCCCAGCCGGAGCCCCCTCCTGTTCCCAGGCCACTCACCATCCTGACGGGACGCATGGACATGAAGCAGTCGCTCCGGTAGCTGCTGGACCAGGTGTCCCAGCGGGGGTACTCGCCCTTCTCCAGGACGAACATCTCCCCGCGCATGTTGGCTTGCTCGTAGGCCACCCAGCTGGGGGGAAGGACAGGGCGGCGCGAGGGGTCATGGTGCGGCAGCTCCTCTTGCTCCACCAGCCCGCGGGGCACCCGAGCTGGGCTCCCAGCACCCAAAAAAACCCATGGGTGCCGGGGGCCGAGCCCCCTGCCCCTGTGCCCACCTTCTTCCCAGCCCGTGGAGGGGGGCTCACAGCCCCTGGGCACAGCGATTGCTGCTTGGCTCCACAAATTGCCCCAACAGCCCACCCTGCACCCACTGCCTTTGTCACCGGGGCAGGGCCAGGTGCTGTGCCCAGCTGCAGGAGATGCATCGCCCTAACCCAGCACCCCCACGGCCACGGCGTCCCCGCGGCCACGGGTCCCTCCACGGCAGCATCACTCACGGTCCGGAGCTGACAATGACGCTGCGCACCCGGTCGAAGCCGCAGTCGGCCAGGTTCGGGCACTCGGCGGTGAACTCCATCTGCCTGCCCTGGAAGTTCTCCTGCTCAAAGATGGTGATCTGGGGGAGAGGGAAGGGCTCGGGCAGGGCACGGGGCTGTGTGTCCTGGCACGGATCCGGCATGTGTGTCCAACTGCCTGGGCACACAGAGGTCCCCCTGACAACCGCCCCGTACCCCGTGCCCTGTGGAGCTCACACAGGTGACCCGCATGGCTTGCCCCTTGTCCCCAGCCCCACCGCAGCTCCCTGGAAGCCCCCACACTGCATCACCACGGCCTTTTAGTGCTGTCCCCATTACCCCGGCAGCACTGCGGGGCTCCCTGTGCCCAGCTCCTTGCCCTCCTCGCGGGTCTCGTCAGGGCCACCACGATGGCCGGGTGGCAGCACCCAGCTAGGGCAAGGAGAGGGCAATTCCACCACCTACACTCTCAAACAAGGCATCCTGGCTGAGGGGAACCAGGAGCAGCCCCCGTGGCAAACCCACATCGCTCCCGGTGCTGCAGCACCTCCCTGAGCCCTTTGCCCCGAGAGCTGCTGCCAGGCAGGGCCAGCACCGGCCGTGTTCCTGCTGCTGGCTGGGGCTGAGGGTCATTTCTCCTCGGCCCCCCAAGCTGTCCTCGTGCCCATCACCCCAGCCCCGTGTCCCTCCAGGCGGGGACGTGCGGGGCTTACCCGGAAAGCTGCAGCGGGCTCCTCGCCCTTGCTGTTGGTGACGGGCATGGGGTCGGAGGACAGAGCCGGTGCTGGGGCTGTCTTCTCCTTGTCCTCCACAGTGGCGGTTTTTGTGGTCTCAGACATCACGGTGGTCAGCTCAGGTCTGGGAGCAGAGACGCCGGCCGCAGGTTAGGGGGGGCACAGCCGTGGGACACCCCACCCGGCCCCAGGGATGGTGGCGTTGGGGTGCGGATGGGTGCAGCCATGGGGGTGAGGAGCCGGAGGCAGAGGCAGCAGGTCCTGCCTGGGCAGCGGGAGGTGGCACTCGCCATGGGTCAGAGAGCCCCCGAGCATGGTCTCACCCTACAGGGGTGCCCTGAGCACCCTGCTCCCACCCCCTGCCCTCCCCGGGGCCTGATCCTGCACCGGGGCTGTCCCGCACAGGCATGCGTGGGGCAGGCAGGGCACACCCTGACTTTGTGTGTGGGCCTCCTGGGGGCACCCGATGGTGGCAGGGTGATTTAGGGTAATCAGCAGCTCCCACAGAGGGTGGCGGAGTGCTGGAGCTGTGATGGACTCTGGGGCACGGTGCTGGGCACGGCCGAGCCCCTGTGTTTCTCTCTTCCCCCCCTCGGGAGCAGCTGGAGCGAGTGCTGCAGCCCGGGAACTTTGTCCTCTTACCTGGGCAGCTGCTGCTTCTTGTTGGAGTGAGCGGGCTTGCGTTTCGGGGTGCGGCGGGGCCCCCACTTTATAGCCTGGCAAGGGCAGACCCCGGGCGGGCGCACAAAGGAAGTGCGAGCTCATCAGAGTCTGCACCGCGCAGTCATCACATCCCGCACCGCGTGCTGGAAGCCTCTCCCCGGCCCCGTGCCCAGCTGCTGAACCCAGCACTTTCCTTTGTGCCCGCGGCACAACAGAAGGCCTGACCCTGCCTCTTTGCAGCGCCCTGGCAACTACGGCCCCGCGCAGAGCATATATAGCACCCGTGTGCCTGGACCCACACCGGCACCCGGCCCCAGCACCGCCATGGCTGGGCATGATGCACCACCAGCCCTGCACCCCACGGCTGGCCCGGACCCAGCCCCATGGGGCAGGAGCCCAGCCGGGTGCTGGCACCAAGCCGGGCAGAGCCGGGGATTGCTCCCAGCCCCCTGCCCGGACCCCCGCGTTTGGCACAGGGAGAGCTCAGCCCTGGTGCAGCACCTGCAGCTTCCCCAGGCTGGTGTTGCATTAACCCTGCCCCAGGTCAGCGCCCGCCTTCTCACTTCCCCTCTGAACAGCACTTGTCTGGCTTTAAACACCCTCCGTACCGGCCAGCACCTGAGCGCTGCGCCCTGGAGACGCCAGGATGCAAGACGGCAGTGTTTGAAAATGCTCCAGGAGCTGTTTCTGAGATATTTGCCCCCCAGGTGATGTGCAACCAAAGCTGACACTTTCTGAATATCTCAGTCCAAAAAATGAGCCTTCTCCTTTGAGGATGTTCCAGCTGGGCAGCCCGGGCCCTCCTTGCTTGCCCTCCCCACTCGTTAGCGAGTTATCTGCACATTCAGCACGTGCTGTGCTCGTTTCCTACCACTCCTACCATACTGGTACCAAACCACAGGCTGGGTTCCGGCACAGCAGTGCTGTGTCAGCCCCTAGCAAGGCAGGTGCAGAGGATGTGTTTGCTGGGAGGGTGCTGAGCAGCGGTGCTGGTGTTGGCCGAGCTGCCCCGCAGCTGCTCTCCGCCTGCCGGCCGTGGTCCTGCTCGCCCTTTGAACCCCCGGCACTTCTTTCCTGCCCGTCCTACCAAACCTCAGAGGCTCGCAGAGCTCTGCCGCAGTGTCAGCACCGGCAGAAGGAACTCGCCCAGCGCCGTGCATTGAGCGCAGAGCCCTGCCGCTGGCATCCTCCTATTCCCCCGGGGGTGAGGTGTTAACTCGCAGCCCCACGGCTCAGCGGCACCGTCTGGGACGCTTCCCAAAATGCCGAACAAGAAGCATTTATCGATCAGAAGCAGTTTTATCGACCGCCCCACGCTCCTGCGGCACGGCCGGGTGCACTGCTCCACTTGGTGCTCCGTTTGCTCCACTTGGTGCTCCGTTACCTCCCGGCAGTCCCGGGGGGCAGCTCCCTTACCTCCACGGCAGCCAGTTCTCGTGGCTCCTGGCTTGCAATTTGCATTCATTTTCATGTTTGTTAGGCGGATTTCTATTTTGAGCTGCATTTGCTGCCTCTCAGAGCCAGGGTTAGTTTGTTTAACCACCCCGTGACTCCGGAGCGCTGTTCTGCTGCCTCGGCTTCTCCCTGCCAGCCCCAGCAGCCTTCCGACGGGGCATTTCAAAGCTTGGAGGGGTCGAGCTCTGCTCCTGGGGGCTTCCCCACATTGCTTTGGCCGTGGGGCTCTTCCCAGGTCCCTGAGCATGGAGGCAGGAGACAGCTGCAGGGATCCCTAAATCTTAACCTGCGCCTTTGGACCCCTTAATGCTCTTGAGCATCTGCCCTTTGCTGTGACCTGCTCCCTGCTTGTTGCGATACTCGGTGGCTTTTCTTCATCCTTGACCTGCAAAGAGCTGCCCTGGCCCTTGGGGACAGTTGCTGTGCCCTAACAGCGAGTGCCTCTGCACGCGGAGGTTCTGGCCTGCCTCCCGGCACTGCGGTGCTGCCCGGCCGTGCTGCAGGCAGGCAGGGACGCCTCCGGTCCTGGTCCCAGCAGAGCCTGGAGCAGCTGAAGGGCTCCTGGGGAGCGGGGCAGGCCCCAGGGCGATGTCACGGCTCCGCAGGTCTGGGGTCAGTCGTGGTGTCCCCGCTCTCCAGCCTCTCTGCGGCACTGCCTTTGTTCCGCCCGGTCCCTCCTCCCCCGTGTGCTGAGTTAGGGCTTTCCGTAATGCTCCCGGCCTGGCTCTGTCTGGAGCTATAAAAACCCTGCCCCGGGGCTGCCGGCCGCGCCACCTCTCCGTGCGCAGCTCCTCACCCCGGTAAGTGCAGGAGGCAGCGGGACCCCTTCGGCCTCGCTGTGCCCGCGCTCCCCACGCACGGCCCCGCGCCCAGGCAGTGCTCGTTCTGCCAGCAGCCCCGCGCCAGCCTCCTGTTGTCCCGCACGGAACCGCCATGAGCCAGCGCCGCAGGACGGCCTCCGGTCTCTGGAAGGTGCGGGAGGCCGGGGAGGAGCAGGAGCACGGGCTGAGCCCCGCGGACGCCTGCTGGGGGACTCTGCGCCTGCAGAGCCTCTGATCCGCCCCTGCTCCCCAGATGGTGGTGTGGGACGAGCCCTTCTTCCAGGGCAAGAGGCACGAGTTCACCGCCGACTGCGACAGCACCCCGGAGCGCGGCTTCAGCACCGTGCGCTCCTTCAAGATCGAGAGCGGGGCGTGAGTGCGGGGCCGGGGGGCCGCGGGGGCAGGCGGAGGCGCTGGGTGCCCTTTGCCACCCAAGCTCCCGCGGGGAGCAGCCCCAGCCCTGCCAGGAGCTGCTGGGGGTGCTGGGTGCTGGGGGCGCTGGGTGCCTTGAGGCGCTCACCCCACCTCCCCGGCAGCTGGGCAGGCTTCGAGCACTGCGGCTTCCAGGGGCAGCAGTTCGTGCTGGAGCGCGGCGAGTACCCGTGCTGGGAGGCGTGGAGCGGCAGCAACGCCTACCGCGTGGACAGGATGTGCTCCTTCCGCCCCATCGCCTGCGCCGTGAGTAGGGCCCGGTGCGGGGCTGTGCCGGACCCCTGACAGCCCTGGATGGGAAGATGAGCAGCGGGCAGGGGGCGGCCGTGCCCACGCGGTGCCCTCTCGCTGCAGGACCACCGTCGCAGCCGGCTGATGCTGTTTGAGCAGGAGAACTTCCAGGGCAGGAGGGGGGAGCTGAGCGATGACTGCCCCTCGCTGCCCGCCCTGGGCTGGGGCAGCAGCGCCGTCGGCTCCTTCCTCGTCTGCTCCGGCGCGTGAGTACCGGGGGCAGCGTGCCCCGTGGCGCCGGGTGCGTCTGGCCCCGTCACGGTGCCGCCAGCCCTGAGACGTGCCGCCTTGTGCTGCAGGTGGGTCTGCTCGCAGTACCCGGGGTACCGCGGCTTCCAGTACCTGCTGGAGAGCGACAGCTGCGCCGGCGAGTACAAGCACGTGCGCGAGTGGGGCTCCCACGCGCAGACGGGGCAGGTGCAGTCCATCCGCAGGGTGCAGCAGTGACGCCCGCTCCCGTCCCCGTCCCTCGGGCACCGCCTGCCCGGCGCGGTGCCGGCACCAAAGCTCAATAAAGCTCCGTTGTACGAGGCGGCGCGCTCGCACTTGGGGGAGGCGTGTGGGCAGCGCGGTGGGGGAGCGGCTCCATCGCCGGGTCACCGCGGGGCAAGGCCCCGGCCCAGCTCACGCAGCAGTGCCCCTTGGGTCCCCCAGGGATCCCCATGTCTCCCCTGCCCCACAGACCCCGTCCCCTCTGCCAGCACCTCGCTGCACGCTGTGCACCCATCCTGCATCCTCGCACACCCCTGCACATCTCCGCACCCGTGCACACCCCCGGCCTTGCAGCGCGGCCGCTGCCCAGAGCGGAGCCCCAGGCCCAGGGCTGTGCCCCCTGCGCCCCCAGCCGCACAGCCCCCGCCGCCGATAGCTGCTTCTTTGGCAAGCAAGAAAATGGTGGCTGGCTGGAGCTGGAAGCGTGGCAGGAAAAGGCCGGTTTGGAAATATTTCATATTTCAGAAGCACTCTGGAGAAAAAAGTTTTGATGCGATTAAAATGTCCCATTCCTGACATTTGCAAAAGAAAGGCCACCATCGGAGACAATGCTTCCCGGGGACAGAATTCTCCTCACAGGACATAATAAAGGACAGAATAGAACAGTCAGGGTGGGGATGGGCTGAGTGAAACCCTCCGGCTGCCCCAGGACATCTGGGCTGTCGGTTGGCACGGGCAGCAGGAGCTGGTGCCTGTCCCCTGCCAGCAGGGACCACGGGGACAGTGCCACGTCTGGGGGGAGCCCGGCTGGGACTGGTGCTGTGCTGCTGAACCCCCTGGGGACCCCCAGGGGTTTGGGACAACAAGGCCAGGGCCCAGTGGCTGCAGATGGCTCTGGGGGCTCCGGGTGGCTTAGGGCAGAGGCAAACCTGCCTGCGCTCCACAGCAAAGGGCAGGGCTCCTGGGGTGCCTCTCCAGCAACCCCTGCTGCCAGGCACGGGCTGGGGGGGGGTCCACACTCCCCCCGCGCTGCTGGGGGCTGCGGGGCCACCTTGTCCCACGCCCAAATCAGCCGTGGGGGGGTGAAGGTGACTCGGCCGCGTTTCCAGCATGAGAACTGAGCGGGAGCCGCAGCATCCTCCTGCGCCGTAGGTAGGGCCGAGGCGGCGGCGGGGGCTGCGGGGGGAGGAGTTTGCCTGGCGATGTCTTGCTCAGGGATCCTCTCTGGAAGGCTCCAGCACAAAGGAGCCGTGCGGCGGCCACGAGCGTGCCGAGCCTGCCCGTCCCCAAGCCCGGCCACCGCCTGGAAATCAGGTAAAGCCGCCCTTACTTTTTCTCTGGATGGAAACCTTGGTGCTCTCCGGGTGCTGCCGTGTGCCGGCAGGAGCTCCCCCGGGGCGCAATGCCCGCATGCACCCACTCCGGGTGGCAGCGGGAGGCAGAGCTGCGGCTGCGGCACCGCTCCCGAGGGGCTGGCAGCGCGTGGGGCCAGGCACTGCTTCACCGCCGGCCCCCACAACAATGCCCCCCCGGTAAATTCTCATCCCCGGCCGTAAATTGGCCCCGCGCACAGCCAGGCCAAGTTCCCAGCAGCGCTGCGGGGCCGGGGGCGCCGCTGCCCCCCCTTTGTTAGGGCCGCAGCAGCGGTGCGTGGGGGGCAGCCTGCACCCCCCGGGTCCTGCAGCCAACACCGCCGCTAACCGAGGCACCGCCTGCTTGTGTGTGTATGTTTTTTTCCAGAAACCTCATCAGGAATAGGGCTCGAGACAGGTAAATGGATTCTTGCCTCATTTTCGATGCTCCCGGAAGGAGGTTAGCCAAAACGATGGTTTACTTCTTTGTCTAGAAACCACCATTTTCTCCCAAACCCGGTGATTTTAGGTAGGGGCTGGGGCCAGCACGGCTCCAGGCGCCTGAGCGCAGCCCTTCCCCTGCAAAGAGTTAACCGGGCAGATGCCGCCGCTCCTTTTGGGGAGCCATTTTCTGCCGCTATTGTTCCGCCGCCCTTTGTGTGCGGGCACACCTCGCCGAGCAGGGAGGCGCCCCGAAACCAGCCCCTGCAGCAGCCCCAGCCCGCGGGACCCCCGCAGCCCTGCGGCGGGCACAACCCACGGGGTGTTGGGGCCGGGGTGGGGGCCGCGGGGAGCGGGGGTCCCGCTGCGGGCAGGGGGAGGAGGGCAGCACCGGCGTGCCCACCGCGCTCAGCACCGCGGTGCTGTACCTGCAGGGCACGAGCATCATGCCCGCTGCCTCCCCGCTGCTGCCGTGGCACAGCTTGTGTCCCCCGGCTCCCCCCTGCCACCAAGGGGGCTTCGTGCCCGTGATCCGGGGTGCTGTGCCTGGACCCCCAGGTGCCACCGCCCGCGGCACAGCAGGAGTGTGCGGTGGAAGATCGGCACCAAATTGTTTTCCTCCCCCTCCTGCCTCCCTGATGTGCTTCCCCGCCGACACACAGAGGTGTCCGGGAGCAGGCACCTGCCTGCAGCCCTGTCCCACCTGCCCCATCAGCACCTCCCAGCTCAGCACCAAGCAGCCCCAGAGCCTGGGCACAGCTGGCCCGGGCTAGGGTGGGCTACTGGGGTGGGCTACCCGGCGCTGTGCTCCATGCCCAGCCCCTGGCCAGGAGCCCCGAGGCTCTGCTGGTCCCTGTCCCCCTGCAGCAGTGCCCAGGTCCGCAGGAGGGACGCGGGTGCAGCGGTGGGGCTGGGGGCACCTGCCCCCATCCTGCCCGTGTCCCCCGCGGGGCTGTGCCTTGCTCCCTTGCTGCGTTGGTTGCTTTCTTTTGCAGCTGCTAATGACTGACTGAGGTCTGTTCACACACAGTCCCCTGCGCAGCCTCCGCGGCGGAGCAGCCAGGCAGGACAAGGGGACATTGCACGGCGCTCGTGTAGCCGGTGACGACAGGTAGGACCCCCGGGGGGGACGCGGACGTTCCTCGGTCCTGCCCGGCCGGGGCAGCCCCGTGCTCGCCCACACCCCGAGCCCTGGGACGGGGCAGCGCCGCTGCAGTGCTGCTCCCTGCACACCCTGAGCAAAACCTCAGTTCCCCTGGGACTGCTCCGTGGGTTCACCCCGTCCCGAGGCTACCTGCATGGGGGGGCTGCATCTCCCAGGGGTGCCCGATGGTGGGCGGGGGGCGGCCGGTGCGCTGCCAGGGCTCTAACAGCATCTCTGCACCCCCAGCACCGCCAGCCCCGGGGCGCTGCCCCAGCTCCTGCCCATCCGGGCTGACCGTGCCCGAGGGAGCCGGGGCACAGGGAGCTGCCAGCGCTGCCAGCACGAGGACCCCGGAGCTGCCTGGACCCGGAGCTCTCCGGCCCCTCAGAACCACCCCGTGAGAGCCCGGCCGCCGCGGGGACACAGCCAAGGGGACGGCGGTGGCGGTGCCTGAGGACACGGTCTGCCCGCACGCCGCCCTCCTGCCAGGTGCTGGGGCCCCTTTCCTCCTGCTGCTGCGGCTGGTGCAGGGCAACGGGGAGGGCATGGGCAGGATGAGAGCCGCCCCCCTCCCTGAGCGTAACAGAGGAGGGGGAAGGGGGCGGGTGAGGAGCTGGCTCAGCTCCCCACGAGGACACAATGGCCAGAGCCAGAAGGGCCCCCCGCCAGCCCCACCAACCCTGCCCCGTCCCTCTGTCCGCCCGCAATGTCCTGGTGCTTTCTGCGAGCGGCCTGCACCACTGCTGCCTTGTCCTGGCGGGACCCTGGCTCTGCACTGGGTGTATTTTGGGGAAACGCCAGGTTTCTGGACCAGCCCGGAGCCCCGAGGGGAGCAGGGCTCAGCGCATCCCTCGTGGGGCCACGTGGGGATGGCAGCACCGCCACGCACGCCCTGTGTGCGGTGACATTCGCGCTGCTGAAGGGCCCGAAGGGGCACACGGCCCCGGTGGGACGAGGGGACCTGGAGGCAACAGGGGCCAGAGGGTGCCTGGGAGCCCCTGCCCAGCCTTGTCTCACTCAGCACGCGCTCAGCATCCGCTCCTGCAGCCGGCCCCACCGAGAGGCGGCCTCTGACGGGGAGGGGACGCGGTGCCAGGGCACCTTGCCCCCGGTCCAGTTGTGGTTTCCTCTGCCAACCCTCCTCCTCCTCCCTCCGTGGGCTGGTGGGCTCGGTGCAGACCCCAGCGGGTGCCTCTGCAGGAGCCCTGCCCAGGCAGCAGGCCCCACCAGCAAGGCCGTGCCGTGCTCTAGCCGTGCCTTTGCCCGTCCCCTTCCTCTGCTTCCTCTGCTTCGGCGCCCCTGCCCTCGGAGCCTCACGAGGCAAAGGCCCAGCACTGCCGGGGCTGCCTCCTTCTCGGAGCCCGTCTCATCCTTGCTGGTGCCAGGGCTGGGCAGCACGGCTTGCAGGGTTTGTGCCTCACCATCACGGTGGTAGCGGCAGATGCTGCAGAGCGATTCGTTCAGGAAGGTTGCATTACGCAGGCCGAACCATCCACTGATCCCCACAAACCTCGATCCGGTGGCAAAGCCCAAAAATGCCTCCTGCTCTAGGCAGCTGTCACCCAGGAGGGCGCTGCCTCGCCACGGGGACTAACCAGGCTGTGCATGCGTGCGCTCCGCTCCGTTACTAGCACACTAACCGGGCCCCGGCCCCTCGCGATCACTAACCCACTAACCAGCCCGGCGCATGCCCTACTAACCGCTCCTGTCTCACCTCCCACTAACCACGGGCAGCCTGCGCTGTCCTTAAAGGGGAACGGAAAAGCTGGGTAAGTACGGGTGGTGTGGGGTGCTGCGGGGTGCCGGGGTGCTGCGGCACGGCACGGCTGGGGGGACGCAGGGGCAGGGCAGCGTGGCACCCCGGTGGGCAGCACAGGGTGGGCAGAGCAGGAGGGGTGCACAGGGCAGCACAGGGTATCACAGGGTATCACAGGGCAGTCCAGGATATCACAGGATATCACTGGGTATCACAGGGCAGCGCGGGGTGCCCGCAGGCAGCCCCCCGAAGGGCCGCTCGCTGCCGCAGCAGGGTGACGATGCCCAGGGCCCCGTGCGGGTTCTGCTGCTGACTGGCAGCCCGAAACGCTTTTATCAGCAGAAGCTTTTCAGTTCCTTTTTAAGCCAGTGATCTCTGTTACTAACACATTCCTGAACTGAATTAAACAAACTAATCGTCGCTGCTTTTCTCTTCATTTCTCTTCCAGTTTGTATGCTAAGTACGACCGGCGATGCCATGCTTTTACTAACCGCTGCACTAACCTTGCCGTTCTTGTTTCCCTACTGCTACTAACAGCTATTCTCTGCACTTTAACTCTGGTGCTGTTCATCATGACAAATGAACAGCGGCCTCCTGCCTGCCCAGGGGACTCGTGGCCGCCGGTGCTGCCCTGGTACCCGGTGGAGGACGGCGCTCGGGCTGCGGGGCGCTCCAAATTTCCCATTGGCCTTTTGTCTTCTGAGAAAACCACGAGGCTAAATGAAGAAAAGCTGTCGAGTGCAAACAGAAACATGCCAAAGCCGTTAAAAGCAAGTGGCAATGGCCATAAAAGTGCAGCAAGCCCAGTTTGGGGAGAGATCCCCCCAAGCAGCACCATTGCCATGAGTCCCCCAGCAGCAGCTCAGCTGCCAGGGGAGCGGCCTCGTGCTGCCGCCCTGCATCGGTGCTGCCGCGCAGGGGGGGCGGTGCTGCCGGGCTCTCTTCACTGCCTTTGTGTCTCCACAGTTTGTCTCCTGCCTTGCTGCATGTGGGAAGCCGTTGCCAGCAGCTGGTCCTAACTAACCGCGGGGCGCCGAGGGCCGAGGCTGAGCACGGGTTGGTACCTGGAGCATCCTGCCAGCCGCTGACACGGCCAGAGGGCCGGCAGGGACAGGACAGGGCAGGGACAGGACAGGGACAGGACAGGGACAGGACAAGGCAGGGACAGGGATGAAGCAGCCAGAGGCACTCCGCTATCTGCCTGGCAGGGTGAGGGTACTGCTAATGCTGGGGCTGGTCTGCAGCCCCTGCTTTGCTCCCGTAGGTCCGTAATTAGGTAAAACTTCCCCTGAATTCTGCCACGGTGAAGGCATCAGGATCCCCCTGTTTTAGCACACGGGCTAGTGCCGTGCAGTACGACACGGCCAGCAGCAGCGGGGCAGGACGCAGCCCTGCAGGGCACCAGAGGCACGGCACTGGGGGCGAGGGCACGTGCTCAGCAGGGGCCAGCACCCAGCTGCGGCTGCTCCCTTTCTCCATCCTCGATGGCGTTGGCTTGTGCTCGCTGACCTGGTGCCAGGGACCTTCAGAGGTGGCCGAGTGTCCGTGGCTGGCCTGGCTCTAGCTGCCGGCAGCTCTGTGCTCTGCCAGGGCGCCCACACCCAGCGCAGCCCCCACGGCTGGTTCAGCGCCGCTGCTGCCTCTGCTCGGGCTCTGCTCTGTGCCGTCAGCCCGCACCCCTGTGGGGGACGCCTCGCTGGGCTCTGGCTGCCCCCGTGGTCCTGTGCCCCCAGCCCCTCGGGGTGCAATCTGTGGCCAAAGTACCTGCAGGCAGGCGGCTGCCGGCCTCCGCGTTAACCCACTAACCGTGCCCCCCGTCCTCAGTGACACCGGGGTCAGGAGGAATTTTTGGGCTGATGCCGACGTGTTCAGTTGTAGAGGGTGCCCGCCCTGCCCAGATCCGGGGGCAGAGGTGGTGCTGAGGGGCTCAGGAGTCGGCTCTGCAGCTGGAGCAGAGGAGCGGGGATGGGGAAGGAGCAGGGGGCAGGGCAGGGCAGGAGGAGGAGCGGGGTCCGGCACACGGCAGGGGTCCCCAGAGCCCTCCAGCCCAGCCCCTGCCCAGGGACCCTCCGGATGGGTGACCAAAGGCTGCGCCACCCGCATGGCCCCGAGGGCACCCACGGGTGCCCCAGCCTGCCCAGAGCACACGGCTGCGGGCTGCCTCGTCTCGGGGAACCTCACCCATGGGCATCACCTCCCTGCTGCCCTGGTTGTGGTGTGCCCGGTGCCTCGCAGAGCCCACGGGTGGGAGAGCCCCGGGGCAGGGGCAGGGGGTGCCGGGGCAGGACACGTCCCCGAGGGCCCGCTCGGTTCCACAGCGTCCCCCACCGCCCTGCAGCGCCACGGGTCTCGGTGCTGGCATGGGGCAAGGACGCTCAGGGATGCGGGGCCGAGGATGTCCTTACTGCCTGTAATGTCTGCTGTGAACATGGCAAGTGTGCAAACACCTCGTGTGTGGCGTCTTTGTGGGGCAGGGGGACTGGGGATGCCGGGAGGGGATGGTCTGCCTTCCCCCCCCGGGGGTCCCGGGCAGTGGGTGAGGCTCCATGGGGAGCAAAAGGGGTGCTGGGCTGCTGGCATGCAGGGGGCAGTGCCTGCGGGGGCTCTATGGGTGTCCCAGGACGGAGGCTTTGTCCCGCAGTGACTGGGGAAGGGCATGAGGGGTGTCACCTCCCCCAGCACCGACAAAGGATGGACTCGGAGTGAAGAGACATCCAGCACCCCCAGCACACCCCCAGCACCCCCGGGCAGCTCTGTGCAGGGTGCGCTGCAGGAGCTGGCAGCAGCCACAGCCCTGAGCCCTGCTCCAGGCTCACACCCGGGGCCCGGCTCTCGGCTTATGGAGCCGAAGGGGCCGCAGGGGGTGCGGGGGGAGCCTGCCCAGGGACAGCCCGCCAGGGTGTGCGGTGTGGGATGCAGGATGCGGGGTGTGGGCTGCGGGATGCGGGGTGTGGGGTGCACCATGCAGGGTGAGGATTGCGGGGTTCGGGCGCGGTGCTGGCGGCAGCAGGTGGAGCTCTCGCTCCAGCGAACCCAGCGCAGGGAGCCTGCACCCAGCCGGCACCCAGCCCGCAGCCCTCGGGCAGCGGGGGGACACCCGGGGGCTAAGCGCAGCCGGGAGCTGCAGGGGGGGCACGGGGACACCTGGTGTGGGGCACCTGCAGTGGGACATCTGCTGTGGGACATCATCTGCCATGGGACAATTGTTGTGGGACATCTGCCGTGGGACACTGGTGTGGGGACACCTGCTCTGGGGCAGCTGCTGTGGGACAATTGTGGGACACCAGCTGTGGGGCAGCTGCTGGAGCCTGCAGGGAGAGGCTCCCCATGCCCACGGAGGAGACGCTTCGTGCAGTGCCCACGGTGCACAGCTCCCGCTCGGGCACGCCAGGCCCGCCGAGCAGGACGAGGAGCTCTCCTGGCCCACTCCCGGCAGGGTGCCGCTGCCCCATGGCTCAGGGCCGGGCGCTGTGCGTGCAGCCCCGCGGCCCCTTCCCCTCCAGGCAGCGCGGGAGGGAAGCAGCCAAACCACAGCGCCGTGTTTATTTTCCCCCCGGTAAGCGGCATTTTGACATGTCACAGCAAGCCTCTCAAACGCGTGTTGACAGAAAATGTGTACAAGCAGGAGAAATGTTGTTCATTTGCATCAAATTGCAAAGTGATTCCGTGAAATTGATATGTGGCACTTCGCTCGCGGCTGCAGGTACCGCAGGTTCTTCCGGCACCGAGCCAGGAACCGCCGAGGGCTCCCACGAGGGAGGGCTCAGCCTGTGGGGGCTGTGGGGGTCCCGAGTGCCCTCCGATGTCCCAAAGCACCCCGGTGCTGGCCGTGGAGCTGCCAAGGGACCGGGGGAGGCAGGCAGGGCACCGCCAGGCACGCCACTCCCCAGCCTCCTGGGCTGCTCCCCGTTCCCCAGCCCTGGCAGGGCCCCTCTCCCATCCTGCCCAACCCCTCCAGTGCTGCCAGGGGTCCCTGGAGCTGCCCGGGGGTCCCTGCGGGTGCCCAGGGTCCGGGGCTGTGGCTGTGAGCTGCACATCCCTGCGGAGCTGCTGGGCTGGACTGTGAGCCCTCCCGCTGCCTGCAGCGAGTCCCAGCTGCACCGAGTCTCTGGTCCCAAATCTGCAAAAATTACATTAAAAATAATATATATATATATATTTGCCCTCCCTAGCTGCACTCCAAGAGCTGTGCTCACACAGATGTGTCGCCCCCGGGCTCGGGAGGTGTTTGGCTGAGACAGGAGGCCCACGGGCTGTAACCGCACAGCGCACACATCGCAGAGACCCTGGGCGAGGTTTCTCCTGCAGCCCCCAGCACCTCGCAGGGGTGCCAGGGGGAGACTTTGTTTGTCCTGAGCGTCGTGGTGCAGAATGAAATGCAACCGCACGGGCGGCCTCTGGCCTAACCTCATTAGGAAGGTGGAAGTAATACTAATTACAGTCATGAAGTCCCAAACTGTGCTTCTCCCCGGCATAATTTATTTCTGGCCACTTCTCGTTCTCACAACTAATTCTGCACTGAGTTCATATCCTGAAAACGTTAAAAGATGGGCGGTGAAAAGGACAGACACCATTTCGGGCACGTTATCAGTGCCTGGGCATTTACACCCAGGGTGTGGGTGCTCGCCCGTGGGTGCCGTGTCGGCGGAGAGGAGCCCGCCCGTTTTCCAGGTGGTTGTGGCTGCTTCGTGTCTCAGCAAACAGAGCCGAGAGCCATGTGTGAAACAGTGAATAAAGATCCTGGCGCATCTTGAAGCAATTCAGATATCAGCGACAAACTTCCGCGCGTGCAAAGCCAGCAGCCTTCCTTCGCCTGTGCGGAACCAGGTGGCGGCTCTGCCCGCAGCAGCCCCAGTCCTGAACCCCGCGGGAGCCTGCCGGCAGCCTGCACCGGGACTCGTGCCCCTTTGGCAGGGTTACGCAGGGAAGAAAAGCCTCCTGGTCACCCGGCCAGGCGATCGATGCTCGGTGATGGATCGGGCTGGTTATTAACAAGTCGGAGGCCCATTTAGACAAAACCCAATTCCTATCAACATATCAAATACCAGGGGCCCCTGGGTAGTGCTGGCTCCGTGCAGCAGAGGGGCTCGGGGCGGCTCCTGCAGATGCAGGTGGCTCGTGCCGGGGTCCCGCAGTGTCCCCCCAGGGCCCCCACCTCTCTGCTCCTCCCAGGCCGGGCTCTGGGCCCGTGCCGCCGCACGCTCTCATTGCTACGTGGGTTTGTAAGGCGCTCCGTAATGAGATGCTAACTGAGTTTTCTCTAAGTTGGGTGAGGGAAGGTCACCAAGGTAGAACTGGAGTCAGCTTATTGTTATTATCAATCAATAACCTATTTATTTTCCAACATTCCTATTAACCTCTGCAAGCCACTCGCCGTTTCCATTTGAAGGGGCTGCGCAGCCTGCTTTGCTGACTGGACAACTCTGATTGAAAATGTAACAGTGACCCGACCCCAAAGGCAGAATCCAATTAAAATCATTTTCATTTGTAGATTAATATTTTTTAACGTGTTCTACATCCCTTGCTTCAGCATTTCACACCGGAACTGCTGCCTCGTTACATGAGCAGCCCGTATCGATGGTGTCATATGAAAATAATTACAACTAATTAGACACCGGGACAATAGGATCGTCCTTTTATGGGGGTGAGGGGATTTGTTACCCATGGCGTGCCGCTGTGCTGGGGTGAGCGGGGTGCTCCTGGCTGGTGGCAGCGGGACAGCTTCTCTTGGTGCCCGGCCCCTTGGTGAGCGCCTCTGGGCTCTGCAGGGAGGGCGCCGAATGCAGGACACCTGCTCCCTGTCCTCGGGCACCGGCAGCCCAAGGGGTGCTCCGTGCACCCCGACGGCCCCGTCAGCCCCGTCCGGCCGTGGGCAGGTGCTGAGGGAAGCGGCCGGGGCCCCGGTGCTGGGCACGGCGCAGCGCGGGGCCGGGGTGCCGGGCGGTGCAGTAATTGGCTGATGAAGCCTGGTCTTAATGTAAGGTCTATTATTAATAACGTGACTTTGATAATAAAAAGATTAAAATTAAGTTTACGGTTTGCTGGCTGCCCTTTCCACAGTGTAATCATCTCTCATTCATATTCATGAGGCGCTCATTAGTAACCGCTGCTTACAAGCGGGCTGAGCGGCCACACTGTTCGCAGCCACTGCCTCCTTAACTGCTTAACTTGCTCACTGATTACCAACATCAAATTAACTCTGCAGAACGGATCTAATAAGCTTCCTGGTGGCTTCAAACCTCCTTGAAAATTGCTCTGATGTCTCCATGGGGCCCTATTAAAAAAATTCTTCCCCTGTGAATACTGCACCGCTCCACGGGCAGCGCGCCGGGCTGCAGCTCCGCCGCCCGACCTGCCTGGTGGGGCTGCGCGGGTGTCCCCGTCCTCCTCGCTGAGGGACACCCCTTGGAGCCATCTCTGGGGCCACCCCTCGGGTGCACACAGGTGCTTTCACAACTCGGGTGGCCGTTCAGATTGATTCAGTGGCCACTAAAACCCCTGGGCACCTCCCGCACCCCTGCTCCGGTCAGCAGGACCATGTGGCCACCTCGCCCCGGCAGCACCTCTGCAGCTCCTGCACTCGAGAGCAGCCCGCATCCAGCCCCTGCCCTTCATGAAATGCTCCTGAGTCTTAATTTGCCTGTCTGATAGCTTGGGGCTCGTGTAATGAAAGAATAAATAAGAGCGACCTTTCATTTAATTACTTTTTTTAGATGTGGAAAATGCATCGGCTGGCTGGCGGTGCGGAGTGCCGAGGGTTTTGGGGGTGTTGGGGGCTCGAGGCCAGCCCGACGCCCTGCCACCGGTGGTCACCTGGCCCCGGCTGGGCTTGGGGACACCAGGATGGCAGGGGACGGCCATGGGCTGGGGCAACGTGGTGCCAGCAGCTGCCGAGCTGGGCACGTGGGGCAGGGCTCTGATTAAAATTATCTCTGATTAAAATTTCTGCAGCGGTCCGGCCGCATGGCCGTGCCCATGTGGAGGGATGCTCGGAGGAGGGATGCTGGGCGGAGGGATGCAGGCGCGGAGCATGGCGGGATGCGAGGCCGAGCCTTTCTGCCTCATTGCCATGGCAACCGCGGGAGGCAGCGGGCTGCTGCGGGGGCTGCGCGGGGCGCTGGGGACGCCTCAGGCCCTATGAAGTCTGTGGGAGCCACCCCAACGCCCCCTGAGGACGGACAGCTGGGGGCCCGCTGTCACCCTGAGCCCCCCAGCCATGCCTGGCGCTCGGGGCCCGTGCGTGCACCCAGAGCCCCGCAGCCGGGCGGGATGGGGGGAGCTGAGACCCCAGCCCCACGCTGCCCCAGCCCCGTGCCGATGGAGCGAGCGAGGCGCTGCGAACCCCCGCAGCAGCAGCTACGCTCTGCGTGCTGGTGAGCGTGCCCTGCAGCAACTGGGAGACAGAAGAGATTTAGCGGGCAGGATGCTGAGAATCTGTGGATCGGCTGCATGCGTGGTGGCAGAGCAGAGCTGGAGGGAGGCAGCAGCCGGCACCGTGCCGCCTCCAGCCCCACACCCAGGGCTGCCTGGGCAGGATGGGCAGGATGGGCACCCTCTGCCCGGTCCTGAGCCCTGGGCCCTGTGTCCCCAAGGCTCGTGTCACCCTGCACCCGGGGTCGGCAGTGTCCCCCTATGTACACGGAGGGGTACAAATCACCTCCTGCCCCAGGGTGGGAGAGGAGCCCTGCATCTCTGCCCACGCCATCCCTGCCCCACGAGCTCATCACGACCCCACCTGCCCATGGCACAGCCCCTGGGAGCCGCAGCACCCCCTTACTGCAGGACAGGAGGGACGGGGATGGGGATGGGGATTGGGATGTGCAGGCACACCGCAGGCAGGAGCAGAGGGCATTCCCGCCAGGTTCTGAGCAGACAAGCAGGGGGATGCACAGCATTTTGCACAGCCACAGGAGCCCTTCATGCTCAGACCCCAGAACTGCCCAGAGCTAGGCAGCACTGGGCAGGTAGAAGCTGGGCTGCTCCTCGGCCCCTTTCTTTCACTCCCCATCCCTCGCCCACAACCCCCTCGCTCTCACCCCCCTGCATATTCTTCCCAGACACCTTCTGGAACTGGTATTAATGATGGTTTATTTCAAGTTTTCAGCCCACTTTCTCCAGAGGAAATATTTATACTGAACTCCATTTTCCATTTCTTTTCAATTACCACCGTGCCTGATCACCTCCCCACAACTCTCCTCTTTAGCCATAAACACAAATCCTATTACCTTTTCTCTTTCTGTGTATTTGCCCTTTGATTTAAGCTGCATTTTCTCCCGTTTTCATCAGTTCCGGACCTCTCCTGCTGTATATCTCCCAGTTTATCTACTTTCCAAAGGCCTCCTCTTATTTCTCAGGCCCTGATCAATACGGCTGCGGAGCCGGCTGGCAGCTCTTCTCCAGCGCTGCCTGTAGTTTTTCTTGGGGGACTTGTCCAGTATTTCTTGTTAAGCTTCTGTCTCAGCTTGTTCCATTTCTCATTAGGCTTTAGCACTGGCATTGTAGTATTTCTTGTATTTCCACACTGCCCGGTGGATCTCTTGTAATTCTTAACGGCGAGGCTTAAAGTCTCACTCTTTAGTGGACTCCGGAGCCCGTTCTGCCAGGATCTGAAGTGGCAAGCGGCGTGACACTTTTATTTTCAGGTGGAGCAAAGCGTGTCTCTGGTTCCAATCCAGGCCATGATTTTTTCTAACAAAAGGGGCAGCGGGGATTATTCCTGTTTTATAGCTGTTATTCCAGAGGACGTATTTACGGGGTGAAGGCGGCGGCGGCTGGGGGCTCTCCTGGGGCAGGGTTGCGTGGCAGGGACCCCTGTGCGTCCCCCGGCCCCCCAGAGCCACCCACACAGCCCCTCGGGGCCAGGGCTGGCCGGCCAGCACCCGGGCTGTCCTGGAGGCTTTTTTCCTGTGTGTTTCTCTCAAAATGTTCCTTCTGAGAGAGAAGCTGGTTTTAAAATACACCCCAGCTTTCCAGCTGTCAGGAGCCAGCAGACGTATTGCTCTCCGTGGCTGCATTTCTGAGTATTAAACATGACGCGCAGCAGCCACTGCACAATATTTCCTCAGATGCCACTGCACCGCAGGAGCCAAACAGTGTCCTTTAAAATAAAACCAATTTTTCCTGTCTCCTCCACAGAATAGTCTTATTTATACACACTCAAACAGCTGTTACTGCAGGTTAACCAAAGGTTGTAAAAACATTTTTCAAACGCCCTTAACTTTGCTTGGTTTGTTATTGAAATTGTTAATCTCGGGGTGAGATTTTTCCCTATCAGGCTGGTGTAAAATAACCCAAAGGAGCCCCTCGCTGGCCACGCAGGGCTTCGCGCCCACGTGTGCGTGTGCACAACGTGTGTCTCTGCCGGGGCTGTCAGGGCCCGTGGCAGCCCAGGACACTTTGGTTTTCACCTCTGGGGCTTTTCTGACCTTGCAAAACTCTCCTGATTATGTCGATGCCTTCTGTTGCCTTGATTCTCCTCTAGACCAGGACGAACAGGATTTGCAGCAATTAAAACCACTTTTAGCTCATTTCCAATGAACAGTATTTTAGTGTTCATACCTGAGACTCACCCAGCTTAATTGATCTCATCTGATCATCTCGTCTGCAGGAAGCAAACTGCAGCAGGTGCACGGCTCCCTGCCCCCGCGGGAGGCTGCCCGAGGCTCTCCCCCGGCCCCTGCTGTGCGGGGGGGTCCCGTGCTGAGCGCTGGGGTGCTGGGTGAGCAGATCCCGTGCTGAGCGGTGTGGTGCTGTGCAACGTGGTGCTGTGCAAGTGGATCCCGTGCTGCGCGGTGTCACACTGTGCAACACGGTGCTGTGCGATCTGATCCAATCCTATCCAATTCTATCCAGTCCAATCCAATCCAATCTAATCCAATCTAATCTAATTTAATTGAATCCAATCTAATCTAACCTAAACTAAATCTAATCTAATCCAGTCCAATCCTATCTAATCCAACCCAGCCCATTGCAACCAAACCCAACCCACACTTCTCCATCTGATCTCCCCTTTTCCTCCCCCAGCCAAGCGCTCGGGCAGGCCCCTTGCTGCCTCCACCCCTCTTGCAGCTGCCGAGGGAAGCCCCTTGCCCTGCACCCAGCACTCACTTTGCCTCCTGAGACCCTCGATAGCTCCCCGGGGTCCCCGCCGCGCTGCCCGGGCCGCTGCCGGCTCGCTCAGCCCCTGCTCGTGCTCGGAAGGGGTGCGCAGGGTGGATGAGTGATGGGCGTCCTCCCCCACCACCCCAAAGCGCCATTTCCATGCAGATGATTTCTCCACTCTAGGAGCGGGAAACCAGCGCTGATGAAATCCAATCTCGTCTTCAGCCTGATTGTGATAATTTGCAAGGAGCTAAGGGAAAGTGAATTATTATTAAATGCAAATAAAAGTTAACTAATGCTGTTTGGGAGCTGCTCCGTGCCGCAGCACCCCATAAATCAGGGGGAGGTTCAACCCGGGGCCGTACATCACCGCAGGCAGCCGCCACCCCGGACACCGCCGCTGTCCGGAGCTACCCGGACCCCAGCCACCACCCAGGGAGCTGGAGCCTGGAGCCGGGATGGCCCCCGGTGGAGGTGCCGCAACCCCCCGGCCCCTCGCAGAGCCACGGGCACGCATCAGGAGCTGGAGGGGGGACCCCGGCCCCGCGTGCGGGGGGCGAGCACCTGGCCGGGGGGCAGAGGCATCCCAGGCACGCGGAGGAGCAGCGAGGCACCCGGAGGTTTTTATGTCACTGTAAATTGTCTACCAATCAAAAGGCTGACAGAGATGTATTTTTAGACGCTGCAGCACAATTAAGTCTTCTTGTTAGTCTCAGGAGGAGAAAGAGGTTGTTGGTTTACTTGCAAATGCTTGAGGTAATTCTCTAATGGCTCCTCCACCATTACACAGACACTGTTTTCAATCTCTTATCATATGTAATCCCTAATGATTTCTCTGTTATGTCCTGTTTTATTAAAGCGCCATTGAACTATAGCCTATTGATTTAGATTTCACAGACAATTGAAATTTAAATTGACTCCAAATTGAATGTCTCCATGCAATCTGTGTTCTGTACTAAAGATAGATAAAATGCTTCTATTTTTGATAACAACTTATAGCAGAGGCACATTTTAATTTCGAAAAGTGTGGAAGGGAGTCATGATTTCCATGACAATGTCAGGCAGCCCGGCTGCACTTGGCGGCGGCGCTTTTCTGACCTGCGCAGGCATTTCCCATCGCCCAGGGGCTCGGAGGGAGGCGGGCAGAGCCCCGGCAGCACGCTGCAGGTAAGCGTGCATGCTTTGTTTTGGTACAGTTTAGAGAAAAACCGAGCTGGTGCCATGAAGGATGTGGAGCATGAATTCCTGAAGGGCTCCCAGCTCGCCGAGCACGAGCCGAGCAGCCTGCACGTGGGTGCTTGGCCACCGGGATGCTTGTCCCTGCACGGCGGCACCGGCAGCACCGTGCAAGCGGGGGGACGGGGCGAGCAGAGAGGCACATGGCCGGCACAGCAGCACGCGGCTGGAGCACGGCACCGGGGATGAAAACCCTGCAGGGACCCTAAATGTCTGCCCTAAATGTCTCCTGCTTTATTAATGGCTTTCAGGCAGCGCACAGATCTGGCCGTAGGACCAAAAGCTGAAATGCTGGAACCTCCCCTGGAACGCACCGCCCCTGGGAGCATCAGCCCCGGAGCTCACAGTGCTCTGCGCCCCTGGAGCTGGCCCAGTCTGGCTGGGGGCTGCCAGCTCTGTGTGCCTCGTGCACCATGTGCCTCGTGCACTGTGCTCCTCGGGCCCCATTTCCAGGAGGAAACGGGAGGAGCAGAGCCTGGACCCAGCGCCGTGGCTGCCCACTCGCCATCCTGGGTGTCCCCAGGGGCCGCCGGGCGAGCGCAGCCGTCCCACCTCTGCCTCCCAGGAGCACGGCTGCCTCGGCATAAATAATAAAGAGTTACAGGCTGCGATCTGCCACAGACTCTACTTATATGCCTCCCGCTAGTAATAATGTCTGTGTTACAGCCGACCTTAATGCCAGCAAAGATAATTCTTTCCGTGCAATGAACTGTTTATTGGCTGATGGATGCAGCCCGGTCACGCGGGGCGATCCCCACCGACCTGCCAGCCCGCAGAGCCCCCGGCCGCATGCAGGAGCGTGGGGGCCCTGCCGCGGCCGGAGCACCCCCAGCTCCCACGGCAGCGCCAGCAGCGTGCCCCGTGTAGGACGGGCACCGCCTGCCTCGTGGGTGGGCGAGGGACCACGAGAACCTCGGCCCCTGCTGCATCCCCGAGCCCCAGTGCCGGCGGGGAGCGGCTGGGAAGGCTGAGCGTGGCGGGGGGAGATGCCGGCCCCCCGGCGCCCCCGGCTCTGCAGCCTCCTGGTGCCCTCGTCTCCAAAGAGCCGCGGGGCCCGGGCGCTCATTGGGAGTTCAGATTGCCCCCGCGTGTGCGCGCATGTCGATGTGTGTGCACGCGTCGGGAGCGGCGTCTGATAAAGTGTGATGCGTTCCAGGCTTTTAGAGACATTTACGTTTAATCTACGGTTTAACATTCCTAGCGGGAATACTTCACAGCTGAAGAATGTTTTCCCCAAGCCTTTAGTCTCATTTCTGACATTTCACCTGTCATATTATGTGCTTTTCAGGGGAGGGAAATGGCAGCTTGTCTCCTTAAAAGCAATGGACACACTGTTTGTCAATGAGACGAGCTCTGGGCGCAGTCCCGTGCTCATTTGGAAACAAAATTCACCTCAAATGATGTTTTCAACAAATAAGCCGCCTCGCCAGCGTCTTCCCGGCAGAAGAGTGGAGGTTTTTGGGCGCCTTCAGCAAGGAACAAGGACAAGGACAAGGCCTGGCCACGGGGTGGGCGCGCTGCACGGCGCTGCTCCGGGCACGGTGCTGGGTGCTGGGTGCCAGGTGCTGGGTGCTGGGTGCCGGGTGCTGGGGCAGGACACCCGGCCAGTTCTGTGAGTGTCCGTGCTGGGAAGGACAGCCCACCCCAAACTCACGGTTAAAGAAATGGAGCGTCTTTAAAGCCCACCTAAACTCCTACAGCCAGCGCTGTCACCCAATTTATCAGGTTACTGCGGTTTTCTAAGAATGATAGACAGTAATTAAAACTAAGCTAATAACCTCCTCACTCTTGACATTTCTACAGGGGTTTTGTTCACCATTATCTACATATAGATTAAAAATTGTAATTGGACCAGAGATAGGGTTAGAAAAATCAACCGCCTTCCAACTGATAGTTTGCTAGTGAGTGACACTTTGAAATTTTATTTAATCTGAGAAAATTGAGTTGAACTCAAGTAGAGTTATCGTGAAGTACCTGCATGGGTTAGGAAATGCACTTCCCTCCTCCACCACGGCAGCCGGGGAAGCAGTGTGGGGGCTGTAGCACTGCCAGCCCTTCCTTGTGGCCGGAATGCCGGACAGCCCTGCGGGGGTTTCCGTGCCAAGGGGCGATGTGGCAGCACACCGACGGGCAGTGCCAGCAGCCCAGGCCTGTTGGAGCACCTCGGGAGCCCCCTGCCACGCTGGCAGCTCCATGGCACAGCCCACCTCCCTGCCAGGCTTGTGGCTCTGTGCTGCCCACTGGCATCTGGAGCAGGGGTGCCAGGCGCTGCGACAGAGATGCCCTCGGGAGCCTGCTCCGTGCTGCTTCACGCAGCTGCCAGCTCTGCGGGGATCTGCCCTTTATTGCTGCCGCTGCTGGGGGCATTTTGTCCTCCCGTCTTTTGCAGCAGGGCTTATTTGCATGCCTGGGCACAGCGCAGGGCCCTCGGCAAAGGCTGCGCGCCCTCCGCACGGGAGCTGTGCCCCGGCTCTTGCTGCGGTGACGTCTCCCTGGAGCACCGTGCCGTGCCACCAGCACCCCCGAGGGGACACGCGCGGCCCCCAGACCCCAGCGGGGCGCCTCGGGGGGACTTGGCGAGGCGCTGACACGGCGGGGCAGGCAGGGTCAGCGAGCACAGCCACCGCGCGCGGGTTTCCTGGTGGTGCAAAGAGCCCCACGGACCCGCCGAACCTCCCCGCACCCCCTGGCTATTGCTCCGGGGTTATTTACAGCGATTTCTATTGCAATCCATGGCAATCCATGATCACTATAGACACTTAATTATTACTGCAATAATTATTATAACACCATATTAGTAATGGAGTAATGACAGCATTTATTTTAAGCCATGACATATTAACTAAGCAGGGCAGTATTAATTGCAATGGTGAATTATCCTCATAGACACTATTTCAATTATTGTTTTGTCACTATTACGTTTATGACAGTAATAATTACATATCTAATACAGTCATTATTGTTAGATATACAGAATAAGTCTGAATAAATGCAGCAATTAAGGGATAATGTTCCTGGTGGGGAGTTGAGGAGCAATAAATGACTTTGGTGGCTGCTTCTAGTGCTGGAGCAAGGCAGGACCCTCCTGACCGCAGAGGACCTTCGGCAGCGGGGCTGCCGGGTGCTCACGGGCGCTCTGTGCCGGTCCCAGGGGCTGTGCCTGGGCTGAGGGCTCAGAGCGGGGCAGCCTCCTCCATCACGTTGCCCAGAGCCCTCCGGGATGTGAGCAGTCTCCCTGGCTCCAGCCTCCCACAGGGGGAGAGGTCCCCGGGCAGCCCAGGACACAGAACCCCCAGGGCATGCACCCTGCATGGGGCCAGGAGGGACAGGCTGCTGCCGGCACGGGCACTTCCCTGCCGCACACACCGGTGCCACCGCAGCCGGGGCCGTGCTGGGGCCTGGGCTGCTCCCCCGGCACCCCGAGGGGCTGGGGCTGGGTGCCGCACACCCACACGTTTCTCTCTTTGCTGTTTTTTTCCCCTTTGTGTCTGCTTTTATTTTGTCTCCAAGGAAGTGAGATCAGCTCCAGCAATAGCGGCAGCAGCATCTCCAGGCAGTCTCAGCTAACCCCCAACAAGAGCAGGTATCACCAGCACCCGTGCTGCCAGCGGGTTTTGGTTCTCCCCTTTTTACAGTCTGGATCTTGCCAAGGGGGAAGGAAACAAATGGCTTGTTAATTGAAAGCTGTGCTTAATACTTGATGTTTAAGATGCTATAGCCGCTTTCTTTCTTTTCTACGCCTCTAATAAAAGCTTAATGAGATTTTTAAAGTTGATTGTTGCCAGGGGACTGAGCCAGCACGAGTCCTGCAGTTTGACACCCTGTGCCCCAACCACTAATGCAGTGGGGGCTGCAGCCTGTGCCACCCCTCCCTCCCCGGCCCCCTGACACAGCTGCTGCTGCAGCCGGCCCCAGGACCCCCCGGGTACCCAGCCTGGGTGCACGCAGCCGCGGGGCTGCTCAACCACCCGCTGCAGCACACGGTGCTGCGGGATGTGGTGGTGCAGCGTGCGGCGGTGCAGCGTGAGGCGTGATGGCATGTTGGAGCATGCAGAGTGGCAGCACGCAGCAGTGCAGTGTTACAGCCTGTTGGAGCATGCAGCGTGCAGCAGCGCAGGGTGCAGCGTTACAGCCTGTTGGAGCACGCAGCGTGCAGCAGCACAGGGTGCAGCGTTACAGCGTGTTGCAGCGTGCAGCAGTGCAGCGGCGGTGCTGCAGCATGCGGCGGTGCAGCACGGCGCAGCACGGCGCGGTGCCTCGGCGCGTCCCCACACGGTGTCCCTCTTCGCCCGCCGCACGGCAGCGTGCCGCCCCGCTCGCCGCCGCCATCCATCACCGCCGCCCCGCCAGCCCTCGCCCAGACAATGAGGGAAAATCGGCCTTTTCAGGAGAGCCACTTTGTTGTTTATACAAAGGAGTTTGGCTGTTAACACATGTAAGGTAATGGGATCCCCCACCGACCGCTTCCAGGGCCTTACGCGGGGTCTGCCTGATGGATTACCCACACCATTCATCTAAATTATGTCACAGGCAATAAGCAACTTGCTTAATCTGTCTAAATGAAGGGCCTGGTTGGCTGCTGCTGACACGTGCTCGGTGCTCCTGCCTCGCAGCTGCTGGCAGCGCAGCCCCGCCACAGCCGTGCCCGCACGGCGCCGCGCTGCGCACGGCCCAGAGCTGCCGAGAACCCCCGCGCTCCTCCTGAACCCACTGCCGGCTTTTCCCCAAATAAATCCACTGAAAGGAGCTGCCGGGAGCAGGTTTCTGTGGTTCTCACCACCGCAGTACCAGGGGCCCAGGCAGGGACTGTCCCAGCCAAACAGACCCCAGCCAGCACTGTCTGGAGAAGTGGCACACCTGAATGCCCGCAGGGGAGGGTTTTCTCAAATGCCACGAGACGTTTTAAAACTTTTTGCCTGCTTTGGCCGGCACAGGAAGGTTTGGTTCTCTCTGTCCCAGCAGTGGCAAGCAGCGAGCCTCAGTGGCAGGAGTGGGCCTGAGCTCAGCACACGCCTCTGGTCCTCTGCGCCCTATAAATGAGAGGAGTGCTTCACAATCCTCCATTCAGTCATTAGCATCTATCCTGTGCAATTCTTGAATAAGATAGAGGCTGGCATAAATGCATGTTGATCTGCAGGGATAGAGATTAATTCTGCCCTGGGGCTCTGCGAGCTCTGCGCATCGCCTGCTCCCTGCGCCCTGCCCCTCGCTTTGGGCACGGGGCGGACGCCAGCGTGCAGGATCACACCGCGCTGCCGACTGCCCCCCGGGCAGGCACGGCACACAGTCCTGCTCGGGCCCTGTGGTTCCCTGAGCCTGATGGCAGCAGGGCTGCGTGGTCAAAAATGCCAAATGGCCAAGGCTCTGCTGGCTGCTGGGGCCGCGGTGCTGTGGTGCTCCTATGCCAGGGAGGCTCAGGGCGCAGCACCTCTCCTGGCCCAAAACCACCCAAGGCATCCCAGGCCCTCTCTTCAGAGGGGAATTTCCCGAGAGCTTGCTGGCGCAGTTTGTGCCACATCTTACCATCGTTATTTCTCTTATAAGGGGCAGCAGCCGGCCCTGTGCAAGGAGCTGCCCTGTGTCCTGTCCTGTGGCTTTGGGGACTGGTCCTAAACCAGAGGGCACGCAGAGCAGGGCGTGGTGTGGGGGAGGCAGCGCCCAGCTGCAGGAGCACTGACCCAAGGGTCACACGTGCAATGCATTGCACACACACGTGCATCATCCATATTTATCTAATTTCTTCTTGTTTATTAAAGTTCCTCTGAATCTGGAGACACCAGCGGCTCTGCGAGACCAGGCACTAAGGTGGGCTCGTGGTCGAGACAAAGACAGAAGGCGGACGAGGAAGAGGAACCAGCCTTTCTACCAGTCTGGTGCCAAGCTGTCGATGGGGTATGGTGGCTAATTTGACAAGCCCGTCGGCCCTCCGGTGACGGTGCCTGGCTTTGACCAGCGGCGGCGGATGAACTCTTAGCGCAGCTTACAGCTGAATGGCTCTGGGCGATCACCCAACCGAATGCTCAAAATGTGGCAAAGTAAATCGTCTAATAAAGCAATAAAGTAAGGGCCTTGCTAAATGATTTGTCTTTTAACTATTGTAATGGATTTTTTTTAACATTGTTTTATGTAGGAATGCAAAAATTATTACAAGTAATTAGAGTCATTTCGATTCAAATCTCTGCTTGGGCTTGACATATTTTGCATACTTCCACTGCGCATAACAAGTCAGCTCATAAAAATGCAGGCAGCTTGCGAGCTTCGCGGCTCAGGCGAGAGCGGAGGTTGTCTAAACTAGCGGAAAACTGCCTTTGCTTTAGTGCGAGAAGGGGGGGGAATCCAACAGCACGTAAATTTATTTTGTCTCATTAGCGAGGAAGGCATGGCGAGGGTCTGCACTGCCGCAGAGCCGCAGCGTCCCCGGCTCCCATGGCTCCCTGCCCCGGGACATGCCGGCTGCTCCGCGCGGAGTGACTGACCGCAAAGGGACATTTCGTACTCACCCTCGTTCCTCAGCCCCTCCGAGTTAGCTCAGGCACCGGTGGCTTGAAGCTTTAAGCAGGTATTTCTCTGCCCTGTCTCAGAGGTAGGTGCGTTCAGGAGGAAGTCCCCAGGTGCACAGCAGCCCCTGGCAGCAGGGCGCACCTCAGCTCGTCCAGCCGAGAGAAGTGGTGCTGCGGGGCAGCTCTTCCTCTGGCTGCGGCAAACCCCGGCTTCCAGGTGGCGGGGGGCTTGGGCAAAGCCCACGCAGCCACCAGCGGAACCCCTCTCATCCTCCACGGCGTGTCTGTGGCCTCACCACCAGCCTCGTGCCGAGGCCGCAGCCCATCGAGCTGTGTTGAGGCACGCGGATGCCCCAGGGCAGCTCCGCGGGCTCCCGCCCAGGCTCTGCAGCAGCTCACCACTGCCGCAGCCGTGCCAAGGGACGAGTGGGGTGGGAAGGGGCAGGAGCACGGGGCTGACCTTGTCACCGAAGGACGAGGGAGCTCAGCCCTTGCGGCAGCAGTGTGACACAGACCAGGTGCATTTCTGCCCCAGAAAACCCGCAGTTCTTACCCTGCCAAGCCTGGGCTGGGGACAGGGTTGGGGACGGGCACGGGGCCTCGGAGCCGCTCAGCCGGGCTGGCTCCTGCCCGTGCCCTCCGCAGGGACGCGGCGTGCCTGACAGAGCCGTAGATCTGCTCCTGACAATCAGCTGGGATCTTTTACCCACCGCTTTATGTATCACACCCTGTACACAGCATCTCAATACCAGATCTTATTCTTTCTATTTGTCTTCTTTGAAAGCCCCTGTGTAAGAGAGACAATTTTTTAACTGTAAGATAGATTGCCTGGAGCTGTGCGACAGCAGGGATAGGGAGACAGGGGATGATGGATAACGTACAAATGATTAGAGGACAGGCCGCACAAATTCAGATGGAGAAAAAGGAGCTACCAACAGTGTCACGCCTGTCTCCTCCTTTGGTCAGTGCCTTCACCGGCGGGGGGCTCCTGGCCGTGGCTCCTGTTCTCCAGAGCCGGTGGGGACTATCACAGAGCCACGCCGCAGGGGATGCTGCAGGACCCCAGCCTGCTCCCTGCCGCACCCCAGGCAGCAGCATGGCCAAAAGCGGGCAGCAATCCCGCAGCGTGTCCTTGCCCCTTCTCTTGTCCCACTCCTTGTCCCAGGGAGTCCCAGGGCAGAGAGGAAGAGGAGTGCCGGCAGGGTGGAGGAAGGGCAGCCGGAATGGGTGCAGGGCGTGAGCTGAAGGAGATCCTCACCACCACATCGCAGCTGGAATGCGGCTGAGCTGGCTGACGGCTGCACAGGGGTGCAGCACAGCCTCTGGGCACCACGGTGGGGCCAAAACCTCTTGCGTGCCAAGGCTGCCTGGCCTCTCCCCCCGCACCAGCCTTCAGGCTGCACTACAAACCGCGTGTGCCCCGCACCGAGAGGCGCAGCGTGCGTGGTGCCACAGAGCTGCGGTGCTGCAGGCCGGGCTCGGTGCACGGCCACGCTGCTGCCCGGGAGGACGGTGGCCGGGCTTGGCACCAGGCGGGTGGTGCGGAGCCCGATGCCCGCGTGCCGCCGGCTGCTGCTGCGACCGCCTGCGGACACGGAGGCAGCAGGAGCTGCGGAGCCCGGCGGCTGTGCGGAGCGAGCTGCCAGCAGAGCAGCGCTGGGCTTTGGGTTTCCTCCACCGTCTCATTAATCCTGATTTACAGAAAAAGGCAGCAGGCTGGGGCCCTCTTAACAGGCTGTCCAGGCTGCTGATTTGCCTTCGCTGAAGACAACGGTGCCCCCGAGACGAGGCCACACTGAATTATTCAAATCAGCATCGAGGAAGGGGAGCGGGAGGCAGCTGCGTGGCGGCATGGCCACGTTCCTGCCGTGGCGCGGTGGCACAGCCTGGGGTGTGCAGGGAAGCGGGTGCGGGCTGCCTGTCCTGTCAGCCTGCAGGGAGCCCCAAAGGGGGGAGCACCCCAAGACCTGGGCACCTTCCAGCTTTATCCACGCCAGGAGTCTGCTGGCTTTGGGATTGATGTGACATGGAGGTGAGGGTGCAGACTTGCCCGGTGCCGTGCCGGGTGCCGGAGCAGCAGTGTCTCCCTGCCAGGCCGGGGCCGCCCCGCTGGGCACACGAGGTGGCCGGTGCCACTGCTCGGCCTGCGCCTCGCCGCGTGGTCACGGCCCTGGGACTGGGCATCGACACAAGGATGGGAGCTCCCCATCCATCTGTGCACCAAATACAGATGCTAGCACCTTATTACACCTCTGTTCGGCTATTTTTCAACTTAAAGGGCTAATAATGCCTTAATAAAACTGTTTAATTACAGGAAATGTCTTTTATTAAACATAATTACCATATGGTTGCAAAGTACTTATGGCCACATTCATTATAAGGGAAAGCAAAGCTGCTCTGGTGGCACCGGTGGTGTCTCTTATACGGCTGCCTTTAAATTATTTCCACAGGCACCCACGTTCGTTGTTTGAAAACCGAAGGAAGGAGTTTGTCACGGGGCAGGAGCCAAAGCCTGCACCCCGGCTGCCGCCCCCCACGGTGGCCGTGTCCCTCCCGCAGCCGGGGCTCGCCCCGTGCCCTGCCAGCAGCGGGCTGTGGGTGCTGAGCAGCTCAGGACGCCAGGTCCCAGCGCTGGGGACCGCCGCAGCCGAGCCCCTTCCCCAAACCCTGTTGCACGCTGGTCAGCGGCGGCCAATTAATCTATTACCCGGAGATACATTTTCCATTAGCTGCCGAATCACTGACTTCAAAGCAATTAGCACAAGTAATGAACTTCAGTGCTGCGGCAGCAGAGGGAGCTGTTAACTCCTTCTCCCCCGGAGGAGGACCCAGAGGCGGGGGCCGATGGAAGTCCCTGCACGTGGTGTCCCGACCTGCCTCGTGCTGTGCCAGCGGCGAGCGGCACACGGCCGTGTGTACTGGGGCACACGCAGCCGGGCTTTGCCTCCCACGTACCCCACCATGGCTCGGCCACGGGGGTGGGCGCATGCGGGACCCCGGGGACCCAGCACCACTGCCACAGCCGTGCAGGGATGGGCATCGCCTCGTGAGCCCCCCGGGAAAGGCGAGGCGGGACGCTGGGCCCAGCAGTGCCAGGGCTGGAAGAGGGGTGGAGGTGGCTGTGTCCTCAGCCAGGCTGGGTGCAAAGCTGTAGGAGAAAGAATTGCTCTCATTTTTCAGCTGCCACAACGTAACATGTAATTAAGTTTATTAATTGTGTATATTAGGGATGAAATGGAGACACATGACCACTGAAGGCCGCCCCGGCAGGCATTCGTCTCGCAGGCGTGCCACCTGGAGGGAAGGCAGCTACGGGAAGGCAGCCGGCTGCTGAGGGCTGCACCACGTCCCCGGGCTGCCGCCGTGCCCCGAGCCCCGCTGCTGTCCTCCTCTCTACTGGGAGCCACCAGGGCAATGGCTCCTGCCAGAAATGAGCCCCAAAGTGCCGGGGAAGGACGGGGCATTGAGCGGGCAAGTTGTGCCCATGGCACTTTGCTCAAATGCTTCTGCTCCCATTGCTTCATTTCCAAACTGAAGGCACCAAAGAAGCTCTTCATAGAGCCTATATGTGGTCCTTAGACACTCAACAGATAAATATACATAACATCTATTTATATGAGCACACAAAATCCTCATAAATACACATAAATATGGCAAACCCGGTGCTGGTGCCCAGAGGCCAGGTGGGCAGCCGGGAGGGCACGAGCAGCTGGGGCCAGGAGCCGTTTCCCAGCGCCTGAGCCCCAACAAATGCCTGGGGTCTGGACAGGAGCCCCCAGCCCTTACCAGTGGGAGGATGGATGTGGACGGGGACCACTTGGCCCTGCAAATCTCGCTTTGATACCTCCTGCGCAGCGGGAGGGACTCGCTGGAGGGTGGGAGAGCTTTACCTTGGCGATCCGGGGCTATCTTCCCATTCGGAAGCTGTGTTAATTGCTCCTGTTGGTGCTTTACCCTTGGCAGCTGTTACAGATACTATTCATCAGATGCAACATCATAATCCATTTGTGCTAACGAAGTGCTTTGCGAGGCACGGCTCTGCTACAAGAGTGATGAACCCGGATAGTCCGAGGAAAAGGAGAGATGCTGCAGACGTGGAGGGGTGGAGAGCCAGACAGATTGAGGCATCCGAAGAAAAGCCAAATATGATTATTATTCATAATAAATAGATGAAGCCTGTTAATTGCGGTATTAACCTTGCAGTGCTGAAAAGTCTCCCAGCCCGGTTTGTATCTCGGCTAATTAACAGCACAGCCTCCTGGTCCTTGCTGCTGTCATTACAGGGCTATGGGTTTGGGGGATCCCGGGAAGCTGCTGGGAGCGGGCGCAGCGCAGGAGCAGCCTCTGACAGGTTTTCTGCCTCCAGCCACTCGCGGAGGTTCAGCCCTATTAGTGATTTGCTGATCTTCATGGCCCTGGGTGAAGCCAGAGGCTGAAAACTCCTCATTTAAGCAGCGCCAGGATCCCTGCACACAGTTATTAGCCCTCCTCGCGGAGCGCTGGCTGTTGTTTAGATGCTGCCTTGGCCTTTTGTTCTGATTGGATTTAGTTTTTGCCACTAAAAAAAAATATACAAGAGACAAGAGTGTAACAGCGAAGACGCTCTGGGGCTTGCTGCATAATTTGCACTAACTGGCTCCTGCCCACCCCCGGCGCAGGAGCTGCTGCCACCGCTTTCACACAGCCCCCGGCTCTTTCGGGCACACATCCGTGTGCGGGTGCCTACGTCTGCGTTTTTTTTGTCACTGCAAACGGGTCTGCAGTGGCAATCACCATCCGCAGGACAAATGCTCATCACCGGCCTTTAATCTCAGCCAAGAGCTCCAGAGCCTTCGGCGCAGCCCTGGTTCGGGCTCAGGCTCTCAGGGTGCTGGGATCAGGGTGCCGGTGCTGCCAGCCCAGCTCCAGCAGGCAGGGGAGCAGCCAGGTGCCGGCGGTGCCTGTGGAGCCGGGGCTGGAGCCGTGCCGAGGGTGCCGGGACTGCTCGGCTCCCTCCTGGCCCAGGCACCAGATCCCCGGCACGGCACGGTGCCCCGGCACGTGGGCACGTGGGGACAGCGGGAGGCCGAGGTGGCACGGCGAGGCTGTGGCAGCCAGCGCGTGTTTGCAATTACACCCCCGCCCCGCTGCGGCTTCTGCAGTGCCCACGGGGCTCTGGGCATTAATTCTTCCACCAGCGGTGGCTTTCCAAGCACACCCACCTCTGGTTCTGGGGAAGAACAGCCTGCAGAGCAGCAGAGCCTCTCCTTGGGGACACGGGGCTAGCCCCAACCTGGGGATCTCATTCATTCCTTCCATGACGTGCGATTTGGGAACATCTGGTTAACATTTTCCAAATGAAAAGAGTAGAAGAGTTCTTCTTTGTTGAAAAATGGCTTTTTTCAAAATTGCTGAGATACGTGAAAAATCCTTTTTTTTTTTTTTTTTTTTTCTTTTTCCCAAAGTGCTCTGTCCTTAACCGGGTTTCCCAAAGGAACCTACTTACACAATCAGCAGCTGGCCACACCAGGTCCCCCCAGGAAGCTCCTTCCCCCGGCAGCTCCCACCCGGAGGGACGCAGCCCCAGTGGGGGCCGCCAGCCTGCGCTCACCCCCTGCATGGGGCTGCCCCCAGGGGCAGGAGGTGGGTGATAGGGGGGTGGTAGGGGGTCGGTGATGGGTTTGGAGGGTGCAGGGGGTGGGTGATGGGTTTGGTGGGCTTCCTCCCCGCTCCCCCCACACCTCCCTTAGCCCCCTGCATTATTTATCGCTGCCGGCTCTGCCCGGTGCCGGCGGTTTGCGTTTCCAGCGAAGCGCTCCCAGCAGCCGAGCGGTTATCGCGGCGTGCCCCTTGCAGGAAGCCTGTTGCTCTGCCTCCTCCGTGCCTGTATTTGCATGGATATGAGCGTGGGGGGGCACTTAGCTGCCGAGCAGCCTCTCACGCCGGGTGGATGCTGAAGTGGCGAGGCTGCCACAGCCGGCAGCTCCCTGCTGCGTGCCAGGGGCACGAGCATCGCGGTGAGGAGACCCTGGGGACATGGGCAAGGGGCGAGTGTGGGTCTGTGGGTCCCCTGGCCGGTGGTGATGTGCCCGCGGTGTCCCTAACATGTGGCCAGAGCCAGGGAGGCTCTGCAGGTCCTGTGGCAGGCGAGGACAAGGGGACGGGGACGGCCACCCCGCTCACGGGGATGCTCGCCCCGAGCCCTCCTTCCACCAGAGGAAGCCAGGCAGGCTGCTGGCTGCCCGGAATAATGGCATTCGGGAGGAGGCTGGGGGGGGGGGACTTTGCATTTTTTCCCTTCAAATTTCCATACCTTGGATTTGATCGGGCCCTCTGGGGACCGCAGTGCCGTTTGATCTCATTTTGTGTTCCATTTCTGATGTTACACCTTGTCATGGTGTATTAAGTGCCATCAAGCTCCGTAATGCAGTGACACGAGAACCTGATGCTACATGATCGACAAAAATATGCTTGTCCCCCGAGAGATGCTGACAGTGTCATATCCACCACCTCCTCCCACCATGTGCAAGAGGCACAGACCCTCTTTCATGGCAGCTCCTGTGCTTCTGCCTGTACGTTTGAGTGGGGAAGCTGAATTTCGTTAAATCTGATGTCCCGCAGCCTGACACCTGCATAAAATGAGGCCCCCAATTAAAAGCAGGATCCGTGCTCAAAGGTGGCCTAACCAACGTGGGCGGTGGAGGAGCCGAGCTCCCGGTCGCTGTGCCCAGGTTCCTGGCGGACTTGCAGGGCTGCAGACACCCGGCCGGGGCCACCTGCCTGCGCAGCCAGCACGGCCAAAGCATCGCAGTGCTGCAAATTCTGGAAAAAATGTGACAAATGCAGCAGTGAGATACCCCACGGCTGCTTTGAAAATCCTTCCAGGACGTTCCCAGGCAGCCTCTGGAAAGCCAAGAGGAGAGAAGCCGGTGCCATGACCACGGGCCGGGCACCGGGACAGGCGCCCTGGGTGCCGGCTGAGCCGCGGTGGCACGTGGCTGGATTGCTCCGCGAGCAGGAGCAGGCACCCGGCCCTGCCTGGGGCTGCCGAGGGCTTGGATCCGCAGTTACTGCCCTTATTTCACTTGCTGGGATTTCTTGACAATCGCTAATGTGCAAGTTGACTGATTTTCATGGTAATATGCTAAACAAGTGCCTCTTTCTCTCCGCAGCGATTCCCCGGCTCAGCCAGAGCCCCCGTGATAGACTTGGTGTACAATGCCCTGATGCAGTGAATGTGGCGTGCCAAAGTAATTCCGAGTGAAATCCCAAGGGATTTATGTCAAGGACAAAATAGTGTATCCCATGGGTAAATATAGTTAGCACAGCTGCAAAACAGAATTTATTTCTTGTTTGCGATATCATTTTTAAAGTATGGCATAGGGAAAGCTTTAAAAATGAAATTATAGCATGCAATAAAAAAAGCTCATAGGCACTGTATTCAAATTATGCAACAGTAATATGCCGAGTTCATAAATAAACATCTCTTATTAACCCTTCTCATAGCAAAATGGTATTTTTCCCTTGAAATAAACAGTCGGAATGATTTGCCAGGGAAAACATCAGCGAACAGCGGCAAGCCGGAGCTGCGAGCGGCTCCGTGGGGGCAGCAGCTGGGAGCTGGGAGCCGCCGCCGGGCCCAGGACCGGGGCGTCCCCAGAGCCCGGCAGAACCCGGCGAGGGGCTCGGGGGGCTGCAGCTGGGTGCCCCCACGGCCGCACACGCCGCCCCCTCCCACGGCCCCCGCCGGCGCCCCGGCTGCTCCCGGAGGTGTCGGGCGCAGCGCAAAGTAGCTAATCAATTTTGTTTGCATATGCAAGCGGAGACGCTGTCATTTCATTAGCTCAAGTAAGGACTCGGCACACTTTGTGCAGCTTCAATAATTCTCTTTAAAGTTATTGAGAAATGTATGCTTAATTATATTTGCATATGAAAAATAGGGTCTAATTAGTTTGATTGATTATTATTTTAACCTTAATGACATTTTGAGTATCTGTCCCAACTAATAGCGAATGTATCTCTAATAAATCACGAATTTTTATAGCATGGTCTATCGAGCTTCCTTTTGGAATATATTTTATTAATACACCAGAATGTATTGAAACCGAAACAAGTCAAACAACTGCTCATTTATTAAACCGTTTAAATGTCAGTTTTATACAAGAGTAATATTACAGGAAATACGTTCCTATGAAAGACATCTGTAGGCCAGGGATACTCAAAATATTAGTTATTTCGGTGAAATATATTAAGGAAATAAAAATTCAATTATGTCATTTATTGCACTAAATAAATTTATATCGACTGGCATAAATGTTTTGAATTAGCAGATGTGCCGTCCTGCAAACTCTCCCATTTTCCGAGGTGGGGGCTGGCACAGCGGGAGCGAGCGGGACGGGGCAGCGGGGCAGCGGGGCGAGGGGCTGCCCTGCGGCTGGGGCCGGGCCTGGGGCCGGGGCCAGGGCTGCCGAGCCCCCCGGGACTTGTGGGCACTGCTCCCTGCTGCCCACGGCTCCAGCACCACCCCATCGCCTGCATGCCGGGGCTGCGCCCTGCGCGCACGACCGCGGGGCTTTGCAGAGCTCTGCCGAGAGGCCTGAGATCAGCTGAGGTTTGGGGTCTGTTAGGAGAAATCCTAGATTTTTGAGGAAGGTGTGCCCAGCACGGAGATTCCCTGAGCTCTACACATGGGCTCACACTTCTGCCGTGCCCTGGAGAAGGATGAATTCGGTGCGGGGCTGTGGCTCCCGGAGGATGCTCCGGCCACTGGGAGCCGGAGGAGCGGAGCTGGGGCGCGGGGCAGGCAGGGGCCTCGCAGGCCTCGTCCGCCAAGGAACGGGACGTGGGGACCGCTTCTGTGGAACCCTCGGCTGAAATTCGTATGCTAAGGCGGTGTCCCTGCCATCAGTGCCTTAATTAGAAATTAGGATAGTCACATTGGCATGAATTAAATCAGACTAAAGATGATTAACAAAGTAATGCAAGAAATCATTAAATTAAACCACTGTGCCAAGTCCACTGCTGATCTATCACAAATTTGGGCTGCTAATGAGGTCTTAATTAGTAAGTTAGGTCGAAATAATTCATGTCATTCCATTCAGAGAAGACACTTTTTTTTTCCAAGACTCGATGCAAATGCATCAACTAATGGGTCCATAAATAAATAAATAAACAAATAGCATCCCCGTGTTATCAAAACTCGGTTACGTTGAAATGGCAAACGTTAATTTGCAAAAGAGTCATTTAGCACTGTCGGTGCCCAAGGCAGGGAAACCAGCACAGCCTGAGCGCGGCAGCGACGGGGCTGTGCAGCCGCTTAATGCGGGCACCCCTCGCTCCGGGCTCTGCTGCTTTTTGGGGTGTTTTTTGGGACTGCAGCCGAGAGACATCACAGCCCCTCGGAGAGGGCGGGAGCAGAAGGGCTCTCTCCACCAGGAAGAGCAAATTTCTTCCTCCCCGCTTTGCTCTGCTTTTCGTCAGGTGTTCTGTAGTTGGAGACATCACACGGTAACACTTCTGAGAACTACTCCTATTTTGGGTAGTGGCACCGCATTTCTGCTTGCACAGGCACAGAAGGTCACCGCCGTAGGCACAACGAGAGATTATTTAAGAAGTGGACTGAGATGTCCCTTTTGAACTTTTGTTCTGTGCTTCTCCCCTCGTGTGCAGAGCAGGACAAACTCCTTTTTCATCATCTCCTGATTCCCTGCTGACTCGCAGGGCGCTACAGAGACAAAACCACGAGACTTGGGCGAACTGGGCAAAATGCAGCCCTGTTCTCTGCTAACCCCCAAGCCAAGGAGAAGGAGGCACCCCCGCAGGGTCTGGAGAGGGGTTTTAACTGCAGAACTTGGAGCCAGTGTGGGAACAAGTGCCAAAGAAAGGCTCTGCTGGGAGTCCCCCCGGCACGGCTGGGGATGCTGCCCGGTGCCCTGCAGCTGCCACCAAGGCCCCAGCGCCCGTCCTGAGCACGGCTGGGGGGGCGCAGGACGGGCGCAGGGGGGCCCAGCAGCTGTGCCACCACAGGGCTGCAAGGGGCAGCGTCTGCAGCAGTTTCAGACTGGACAAGTACATGGTACGGTTCCCTCTTCAGAGCAGCAAGCGTGGGGCTCTCAGTGCGCTCCAGTGCCTCTGCAAAGCTCAGCTTCGCCTCCCCTGCCTTTGTGTCTCTGCCCCCAAAGCCCACAGTGGCCTGGGACCTACCCAACGTGAAGGAAACAGCATTGTCGCTGTCACCTCCAGGGCGCGGGTGTCGGGAGGGTGCCTGCATGGCAAATAATGCCTTTCTATGCAGAGCTGGCCATGATGGGTTTGGGGACTGTGTGCAGAAAATGCTGAAGGTGTAGTTAGAAAGGAAACCCGAAGCATCTCCGGGCACATCCCCAACACCTGCGATCGGGGCAGCTCCGCACCCCCTGCCCCAGCCGTCCCCAGCCTCCGGCACGCCGAGCAGCAGCGCAGCTCTGATGGGCAGGGGACGGCCCCGTGCCCACTGCTCGCCCCCGGTCCCACCGCCGCCACCACCGCGGGGTCTCCCGCAGCCGGTCCCTCCACCGCGGGCCTCTCCCTGCTGGACCCGGCCCCGGGGACGGCGAGGCACGGGGACATCAATGGGCGCTGCCGTCCTAACGCGGGAGCCAGCCCGCAGCACGGGAGCAGTGGTAACAAGAGATGATCAGACAGAGCCAAGGAGGGTGACCTGAAAACCTTGTCTGTGTGCGCTCAGTTCTGCTGTCTTGACTACAGCGCGGAGATGTGTTTGGGGAATTAAGCAAAGCACATCACTTTTTTTGCATAATTGAATTCTCTGCATATTTTTTTCTTTCTGTGCATAATCTTCCTTTCATGTTGTTCATGTACTTCCTAGATAATTCAGAGGTTACTTTCCTTGAAAAGAAAATACTGGAAGAACCTATGGCACTATATCCTTAAGTATTCCACTTGTTGTAAACTCCCCGAGGAATCTTACCGACACTAAACATCAGTGAAAAAATATTCGATACGTTTTCAGAACAGCTCTTTGTACTCGAAATACTCTGGTTTATATTAAAATATTCTCATCTCCCGATAGTTTATAAGAAATCAGGGAAGCCAGAAGACTCCCCTTTTCCCAAAGCCCACCCGGCAGGGCCACGCACAGCGCCCAGCACGAGGCCCCGCAGCAGGATGCGGCCGGGGGGTGCTGAGCCCCGAGCCCTGAGCAGCCTCATGTTCAGACCCCCCAAATCTGCCTTTATCGGGGCCTCGGTGGCCGGCACCCGGCGGCTGGGGGGGCTGAGGTCCGGGCGGATCTGGGGGGGGTCTGGGCACGGCGCGAGGCCGAGGAGGCAAAGGGCGAGCTGAGCCCGAGCCATTTTGCGCGTTAAAAGGGAATTTTCCACTCCTTATTTGGGCCCAGCCGAGGCTTAGCAGGGAGCGAGGGGCCGGGAAGCTCCATCAGCCGTCCTGCCCGGCTGGGGGCCCTTTCCAGCACCACAAACCCCCAAAGACGGGGGCTGCGGGGTTCCCACCTGCCGCCCGCTCCCTGCCCGCGCTGAAGGGCATGGAGCAGCTCCCCAAATTCCAGGCACCTCAGTGGTTAAAATGTTATCACTTTTATTCGTGTAATAGAGATGAAGTTCCTGGGCCTTCCAGCAGCATCAATCTAGAGATTTATTAACCAATTTAAAATACTATTGTCTTTCACTTCAATGTGAGATTGAGGTGTGTTGTCGGAGGAATATAAAGCTACAATCAGTGAGCCGCAGTGCTGGGAGACGCCAGTACCTGGAACTCAATAGATATTCATGAACATTCTCGTATTTAGTGAAGGAAATAACTTAATACCGACAGTGTCGATGGAATAATAGCCATTTCCTGGCTGACTTGCAGCCCTCAGAAAATGAGATTGCGCCTGCCTTCATTTTTCTTGTCTTTCCTGGGTTTCTTGCAGGGGAATGCACGGCGCAGGGATGCTGTGCGCATTCCAAATCAGCCGCAGGGCGAGCCCCGCCAGCGCCGGGCGTCCCACCCCGGCCGCCACCACCAGCGTCCCTCCCCGCAGCCACCTCATCCTGGCGGAGATTATAAATATCCCAATTATTCTTCCAGCCAAAAGGAGGGCAGGTGGCTGCTCCGGCATCCCACGCCGGGCCCCACATTTCCCCCTTTAGCACACGCACAGCCTCACGCGCTGCATAAATATTCATAGCAAAATCAATTTGCACCTAAAGATCTCTTCTGAAATTGCATCCCCGATGCGGAGACTTGGCCCAGGAGCGCAGATGGGACGGCACTGGAATGCCACACTCAGCCTAAATGCATAGAATGGGGTAAATCTCCTGTAAGTAATTGTTGTATGATTTCTCTTATTCGTCCATCATAAATGGCACTAAATTGGTTTTTATCATTTTAAAGGCTGCTGGCAGACGCTGCTATGCAGGCTCCAGAAAAAGAGGATCCCACTTCTCGTCCGGGTGCCAGCTGCCGGGGATGGCGCAGCCACACCACGCCTGCCGAGGCACCTCGGGATGGGGCAGGCGCTGGCTGCCGGGCAGCACGGAGCAGCAGCGATGGCACCCCGGGTGCCAAAGGACTCGGGCATTCCGGACAGGTGACCTCAAGGGACAGGTGGCTGAACCTGAAGATACTGTCAGAAATGCATTAAAAATATATATAATTAAAATGGCCTAAAGTATTTCCTTAATTCCTGTAAAACCGCAGCTTGCAGAAAGCCCGAGCAAGGCAAAGGATTTCATATGTCACTGCTCTCATTTATTTCACTTGCCTTGCACCAGCTGAATGCAGGACGCCGTGCGTGTGTCCGTGGTGCCCAGGCATTTCTCCTGCTGCCTCCAGTGCCTGCCTGCAGGGTCTGGGCCAGAGCACAGCCACAGCTGCTCCGTTTGCTCAAGATGTTGTGAAAGCCATGAGGTGGGGCAGTGCGGGCAGCCCTCTTGTGACTTCGTGCCCAGGGCTGCTCCCGGCACTGCGAGCTCCAGGAGCATGCAGCCCGCCCTGCAGGACAGGGGCGCGGGCACTGGGGGCTGCCCCTCAGGCACCATCAGGCTCTTGGCCTCCCTTTTGGTGCCTGATTCCCAGCGTCCAGACCCAGTGTTTGTGAGCCTGTGGTTTTCCATGACATTTAGCAGGGAGCATGGAAAAGGAGAAACAGCAAGGGATCGTCCAGCTGGCCCTGCGCACGGCTGGCCGGGCAGAGCAGCAGTTGTGAATAATTAAATTATGCTGGGCAAAAAAACTGGGCTCACATCCCTTTACCCAGGGGTGCAGACGCTGTGCCCGGCCCTGTGAATTAAGCACCGTGCCGTGTTCCCGTCCAGGTCCCCACCGGGCCGTGGGTGCGCTGGCAGCACCGCAGAGCCGCAGCGGGATGTGCCGGGAGGTCTCTGCCTCTCCCTCGCTGAGGACAAAGCTGTGCAGCGAAAACACTGATCTTCCATTCTCGGGAAAAAGCTACAGCACCTACCAATCATTTTTATACCCGCTAAACAAAACCTGACAATGAGGATTTATTGCTTATAATATTAAGTGAAGTTTAATTTAGACCATCTATAAAAGTCCCATTCCAGAGTGTTTCCCAAAGATCCTCGACGCTTTAAAATAAAGAGGACAAATACTGAAGTGCTCTCTGAATGTTATGGGACAATTTCCTTTTATGTTGCCATTCAGCGATGTTTTCTCTCTGGCTGGAACCCAACATTTCAATGAATTTTTCAGACTGTATCATGCTCTTTCCCTCCCAAGCTGCCAGATGATGCTCATATGAACAAGCTCACACTGGCAGAACAATAACCAACGCTCAGCTTCCCCTGGAAGCCCTGTGTTAATTTTAATCTTATACAGCTGGGCACTTGTTCCAGGCAATGAATGCAGCAACATGTGCGAGGAGCCATGCCTGGCTTTCTGAGCCTCCCTCCCCACCCTGTGGGACGGGAACATGGGGTGTCCCTGGGGACGGCTGCAGGCGAGACCCCGGCAGCGTCTCCCATTTCGACCTCCCCTGCTGAGCACGTGGGGTTTGGGGCAGTGGGGACACAGCCCCGGCACCGCAAGCTGCTGCGGGCCCTCGCCCCGTGCCCAGCCGAGCAGGGCTGCAGCCCAGCCCCATTGGCACCAGTCCCACCAGTGCCATGGCCCCTCGGCACTGGGAGCTGCCTTTCCCGCGTTCCTGCGCGACCTCTTCCCGGGGGGAGATGCAGGGAGGGCAGAGCAGCACAGATCCCTTCTGGATCTTAATTCATTTCGGGCTGTCATTGCCTGATGGCAGACACCGAGCAGCATCCGTGGCTGTTTTGTTCCGGATCTGTCTCTCCCATGCAGGGTTTGCGAGGCGCTGCACCTGCCCCTCCCGAGCCCCCCGGCACTGGGGACGCGCGGTGCCATGCGGCCGGTGGCACTGAGGCTGCTCGCAGTCGAGGCCTTGGATAAAAAGAGCAGAATGTGATCCGTACACGGAGCTGGAAATGGCAAAGCAGTGATGAATAGCATTGCTATGGTAACTTAATCAGTTAAAGTCCTCTTGCTCAATCCACTCTTGTTACCAGCAAGGTTGGGAGGAGAGTTAGGAAAAAAATAGAGACCGGGAGAGTGAGAGATGAACTCACCTGAACGCTGCCAGCGCGACGGGCTGATTGGATTAATAGCTGCAGATGACTGCGGCTCTATTTAGAAAGCACTGTCTTAAAAATATGCATAATTTTAATTATGCATTGACACACGCTTTATTCCTAATGAAGAAGAACTTGACAGCAAGGGCAGGTGCTGTTAATTACAGCTTCTTCTGGAGCTGGAGCTCACCACCCCAGCCAGCAGCGCCGGCACCGTCCCTGCCACCGGGCCCTGTGCTTGCTGCTGGCAGCGGGCCCCAGGCCCTGCACCGGGCACGAAGCAGACCCGCTCTGGAGGGGAACAGGGTGGGGAGTACGTGTCTGTGGGGTGTGCGTGTCTGTGGGGTGTAGGTGTCTGTGGGG
>CM021779.1:801314-869556 GCA_011076525.1 Nettapus auritus | reverse complement strand
GCAGCTGGGCCGGGCGCCTTCAGGTGGTTTGCGTGCTCATCCCTCAGTGCAGTGAACTGGTGCTTCTACACCACACCAGAAATGACGGTAAATGTGTTTTAAAATTTTGTGACAGTGCATGCACAAATCACCAATTAAAGACTCCCTAAGTGCCCATTAACATGATAAGTCGTAACAGCTCCAAAAGAGACATTATTGTTTATCACGTCAGCGACCCGTGGATTAAGGACTCCCCAAGTACACATTGACAGGGTAGAGCGCAGCCTCTCCGGAGCTGCTCCGCGCGCCGATGAGCAGGGAGGAGGGGAGAAGGCGGCAGCACCCCGACCACCCCAGCACACCCCGAGCCAGGCGGGCTCGGCATCGGCCAGTCCGTCACCACTTCTCACCGCTTTAGGAGGTAAAGCCTCGTGGCTTTCCTCGTGCTACCTGTGCCCATCCCAGCTCGTGAATCTGTAACAATTTGAGCAGATTTGTTTGCTCAGATTTGATTTATTTCAGACCCGCCTAAAAGCGTAACAGCAGTAGGCTTCTAACAGAGGTTTTCCACTCGTTCATTTGCAAATAACATCAGTGTTCTCTTCAAATTCTTCACTTTTAATTAGAAAGCACGGTTCTCCTGAGCTAAAATATTATAGCCAAAAAAGGAAGCGTTCTGAAGGCAATTGCTGCCACGGTGCCTTGTGGGAGCTGTAGTTCCTGCAGCACAGCTCCGCTCCCCGCACACCCGGCTCCAAGCATCCCTCACCACGCCAGGGTCGGCCGGGCATGGTGGGGGCTGCCGGGGGGGCTGGAGGCTGCTCCGAGGAGATCCCTGCTCCTGCCTGGGGACACGCTCCCAGGGCAGCGCAGAGCCCGCCCGAGTGCCCCCTTCGTGCCAGGCTCCCCCCCGGCCCTGGCTGCCAGCCCGGGGCAGGTGACAGCCGCGGCAGTGCCTGTTCCTGAGCAGGGAGCCCCGCAATTTGCTGCTCAAAGTGTAATGATGTCTCTTAATTTCTGGCCACGCTCATTACAAGTCAGGCCAGCTTATTATACACAATAGACAATTTGTGCAGGGAGCGCGAATTCCCAAGCCTATAAACATCCCATTTCCAATTCCAGATGCACTGACAGAGTTGTACGGTTCAATTTCTACTTAAAACCTCATATGCTGTCTGGTCCCATGAAGGGCTCTCAGCTTTATTCTGCTCATCCCAATTATTGTCTCAGAACCTTAACTCAGGCAGGATTCAGCCTGAATTCCCCAAATCTCTCCATTAAACAGATCTGTTCTTGTTAGAACCTATTTATTCAAGATGCAAATGACAGGCTCTCTACCCAATTGAAATCATTTTCATCCAGAGCCAAATAACACACTTTAGTCTTCTTGGCATGAAGCAGCGAGCTATTAAAAATGGGAAGGAAATACAGCCAGCCTACTTCATTCCTAGCTTCGGGCCTTCATCAATATTTTACTTATGGAGGCATAGCTCCATGGTAATGTGCCTGCTGTAAGCAGCCAGACGGACGCTTCGCCCGCGTGCCGGGTGCGCCAGCCGGGAGCCCAGCGGCACCTGCTGGGGCTGGGGCAGGCGTGGGTGATGCAGGGCACGGTCCCAGCTGGCTCCAGCACTGGGCAGGCAAAGCGGGGCCCCTCTGCCCCTGTGCCCCAGGAACTTCTGTAACGGCAGCCCCAGGATGTCAGCGGCACCTGGCTCTGCAGCCTGCTCTTACCTGCATTTCCCAGGGCAGGGCCACCAGGAAATAGGATGATGCTCGTGGGATGATGTTTGCAAGACAATGCTCATGGGCAAGACAGGAGCTTTGCTGCATGAGGAGCCCAGCAGCCAGTGACACCACCTGGAGCCCGACCCCAAGCACACGCGCTGCTGGCAGGAGACAGCCCCGGAGCACCGCAGCATCCCTGCGCAGCCCGCGCCGCCCTGTGCCCACGCGCTCCTCGGAGAGGCACCGGGGAGTGGGAGAGGGAAGAGCAGCCGGTGAGATAGCAGGCTCCGTTACAATGGAAGGGGAGCGTGTTATTCGATCCAAGAGCTACAGGAGCAGAGATGAATAATGAGTCTACAGCACTTCCACTTGTTTTCCTCAATAGTCAGACTTGGCTTCTTTCCCTTAGATCCAATACTAACAAAACTGTATTTGAAATTCACCCAAGTGTACAGTAACCATGCCAATGTGTTAGCAACTTACTTCTGGCACACTGCTGGTAACATATAATTACACCTGACACCATGCTATTTAGTGTATTTCATTCAAATTAAACATTGTGCTTAAGAGTATTTTAAGGCGATGCCTACGTTGCGCCGCACAGAGGTGCACGGCGGGGACTCGGCGCCAGGCGCGTGGCGTCCAGGCGAGGCGTGCTGCCACCGGGACCCCCGCATCCCGCCTGGGCCAGGGGCTGGGACAGATCCTGCTCCGGGCTGGTGCTCAGGACCCCCACGGGGTCTCGTGGCCAGAAGCCGCCCCCCCAGCAGCGGTGCCAGCGGCGGCTCCGTGCGGTGCCGAGAGCCAGGAGCTCGCAGCGGTTCCCTGTGCCGGCGGCCGTGCAGCCCCCGTGTCCCTAATATGCTCATTAGCGTCCCCGGCACTCCGGCTGCTGGCCGTGAGGCTGCTCGGTATTATATTTAGAAAGTTAACAAGGATCTGCAGGGCAATTCTGAAGTAATGGGAGCTTTTAAAGGTTTATTTTATTGAAACATTTTAGCATTAAATCTCCTGTTACACCAGCAATTTCTATTTCAATACTTTAAGCTGTTTCTGGGCTCGTCACTGAATTTTAATGGGAGCAGAGCAGGGCTTGGTGCTGGGCCCTGCACCTTGTGGAGAAAGAAGGCGCTACTACTGGTGACTAATGTCATTAATGACCCCCCAGGCTCCCTGCCTGCCCCATCACTGCCGTGTGCAGGTGATTTAAGGGCCTCACTGCCCACTGCTGCCCGGCCCTGCAGCTCTGCCCGGTGCAATGGGGTTGAGGGGACTTTCCAGAGCAGAGAGCTACGGCCCTGCGCAGGCTGTGGGCAGCGCTCCCAGGCACGGCAGAGGCAAAGGTGGTGGGCACGAGCTTGGCTCCACATTGCAGTGGGGCACGGGCATGAGCCTCGTCCCCAAAGTTGGGCTCACGGTCCCCTGGAGCCCCGGTCTGTGCCCTGCCCTGCCTCCACACCACGGGGCTCTGTAGCTTTGCTGGGCTTCAGCTCTTTCCCCTTGCTTCCGCGTGCTCCATGCGTCTCTCATGTCTGGCAGGTATATTGAATTGCTCTCCTGAACGCATATGAAGTGTATGAAATGTTATAGAACAATAAATACATTTAAAAGATGGGGATGCAGCGTGTCAGCCAAGTAATTTCCCCTCAGTAAAAGGAGCCGGGAAAGGGAGCAGTGGAGTTGCTGCGATCCTATTTCAGACTTCATACAGTATCTGCAATAACATCAGCGCAATCCAAAAGGAAACAATACATAGTTTATGAGCACCTTAAGTGCCTCTTGTACCTGTATTTACTCCATTAGGCTGTGTCACATTGCATTTGAACCGCAGGCTTTGCGGCTCACCCTGTTCGGCACGCTGCACGAGGCAGGAGAAATCCTCGCGGGTGTGGGAAGGGCCCCGCGGAGCTTCCCTGTGCGCCGGGGGCTTCGTTCTGCCGGGGGCTTTGTCCTGCCGGGGGCTTCGTTCTGCTGGGGGCTTCGTCCTGCCGGGGGCTGTGGGGCCGGGCCAGGGCAGGGCAGCAGCAGGAGGGCCCAGCACAACCCCACACGCTTCCCTTGTGACCCCGGCTCGGTGTTCGCTGGCAGTTATCTGTAGCAAAAAGCAGCACCGTTACAAGCACACCAACAGCACACGACTCCTGGGCACGGCTTGACGGCACGATGGGCTCCAGCTCGCTGCTCCAGGCAGACTCCTTCTGCTCCAGTTCCACACGCTGCTGTGGACGATAAGCCGCCCGCACTTAAAAAAATACAGCGAGCTTATCTGGATGCTCCAAGGGGATGGGTTGTCTAACCTTTAGTGCAGCTGGTGATACACTGAGGCATGATTTATTAGTGTAAGGCAGTGATCTGCATGTGATGGATAATAGTAGTTCATTATAAGTCTGAAGTAAAAATTAATTGTAGCACATTGGAAAAGGTCACAACTCTCTCTCTAAACTTTATAGGATCCGTTAAAATACCATAGAACAAAAAGAAAGGTGATAAAAAATAAGTATGAATTATGAAAAAATAGATCACTAAATAGGTAGATGGATACAAAGATAGATAAGTGGGGTACAGGAGCGTGCATTATGCAGAGGGGCGAGAAGCAATCCCTGGTCCTGGGTTCTCTTCCAGCTGCTCGGAGTCACCCCCTGCCCCAAATTCCCGACTTCTCTCCCAGTTATTTGTTTCTCTGTGCTCCTGGGACAGATCGCTGGGACTCTCCACCGCAGAAACCAGATTTCCATCCCGTTCAGGAACATGCATTTGCAATTAGCATTTCACAATTGGTGCTGCATTCACGAGCTCTGCGAGTGAGCTGCTCAGAGCCCAGACACAAGCCCCTCCGGTTTCACAGGGGATCAGCAGAGCAAGGCGGCCGGCCAGCCCCAGCCTTTGCTCTGCAGCACCGGTGCCGTGGTGCTAAGGCAGGGTGCTGGGCTGCACCCAGCTCCCCGGCCGTGGCGCTGTGCAGGGCAGGAGGGCTCCAGGCGCTGCACGGTGTTCGCCTCTCAGGGGGGCTGGGGGAAGAAACTGTGTTATTTAGGAACGCCGTCAGTGGCGAATGTCAGAACTGGCTTGTGAGCAGCTAATGAAAGGATAACATTTGCTGAATAAATTATCTGCTGCATTTTTTTTTTTTTTTCTCAGCTTTGGTGCGTTATGGTGGTGCAAGACAATAAAACTTTTATTTATGCCTGTCTGTAAGCCGGTGGCTGACAGTGGGGAGAGATGAATGATATCCTGAGCGCTGCATTGCATACTCTCCCCATGAACCCTGCTAATATTAGTTTGTCCAAACTGTAAGGCCCTGAAAATAAGAGCTGATAAATGGAAACTAAAGCAGACACTTGACCCTCCTGACGTGCGAGCTCCTCCAGAACAGCCCGGCATTTCCAGCACCTGCTCCATTTGCTGAATATTGATAACCGCCGGGCTCCGCGGCACCTGCGGCACCCACAGCACGGGTGATCCTCGGGGCTGGGGGGTTCCCAGGGAAGGGGAGCACGGGACCTGCCCCTGCCCTGCGTCCTGGGGCAGCGCCGTGCCCTCCTCCTGATCCAGGGCATCGGGATGAGCAGGGATACAGGGCTGAGCGGGGACACAGGCACACAAGGTCAGGCAGGGACAGGGGGCTGAGCCAGCCGAGTCAGCCCAGGCGCTGCCGTCCTGCGTGGCTGCTCTCCTGCCCACTGCCCTTTGGCTTCCCGGCCCCGTGAGGGATTCGGGCAGTGCAGGAAGAGCACACCAGGGACCCTCCGTGGGGTGGGATCGTCGCTCGCAGGCGGCTCTTCCATCACACAGAGCGAGGCACAGCGTGTAGGGGGGGGAGCGACAGCGAGGTTCAGAGGGGATGTGCTTTAGACAGAGAGGATGTTTAGCTGAGCTGGAGACGTCTGAGCTAGGAATGTGCTGGATTCCCCCTCACTTGTGTTTTCCAAATCAAGACCAGATGCTGTGCTAAAAGATCTGCAGTTGCTCAGAGCAAGGCTGTTTGGCCAGAGCTCCACGGGTGCCTGCGTGACGCAGCAAGAAAAGTGCAGTGGGGTGCCCAGCCCGGCAGTCCCCGGCGGAGCCGCCCTCTCCTCCCTCCTGCAGCTCGAGGCGCTGCTCCTCGGCCCCGTCCCACAATGGCCAGAAGGGAAAAAAAAAAAAAAAAGTTTAATTAAGAAAGCCACACAGCATGGTTCAGTACAAACTTTGGGGCGATTCCATCCTTCTTTTGCTTCGGTGATTTCAGAAGAACACGAACCATCCAATTATCCAATCATTTTTACACTGTCTGAGAAGCAGCTAAGAAAGGGGAAAGGTCAGCACATTCCAGAGAGCAGGACTAAAATGCCTTCATTTTCTCTAATATCTGTCTGTTTAATTACTGGAACAATTGTTTGAACATTTTAATATATTAATTTAGCAGGAGGATAATTGTATGGTTACAAATTCACTTTGGCCACCATAAACTGAAAAGCTGGAGGTTTCCCTAAAATGAAAACCAGAATCTGTAGGAAGAAAAAATTAATAATAAAAACGTGATGTGCATTGGGCTTCCCTGCCCTCAGTTAGCGGTGCGTGCACACAGCTCTGTGCAAGCTCCAAATGCCCCAGAGGAGCGGGGTGGTGGCAGGGGAGGGCGGGGGGCGGTGGGCCCAGAGGGAGCAGGAGAGCTGCCACAGCCACAAAAGCACAGAGGATCGGGCATTTCCCACCAAACTTCTCTACGAGTTCTGTCCTGAAGCTCCTGGGAAGGGTTAGCTTCGAGTTTTTTGTGATTCCCAAAAAAGAGCCTTAAAAACATTGAAACATCAACACTTTGGTGTCAAAGCACTTGTGTTTTGACATTTAACAAAGCCTTTCAGATTTTGTTTGAAATAGTCCATATTGATATTTAGTCAATTTACAGTAAAAGTATGTAAACAGAGGTCAGCAGGGAAGGCAATGTTTTGAAATGCCTGAAATGAAACATCCCTGGGAGCCCGACCCGCGGGGCTTTCATCGACCGCAAAGCGAGATCCTGACCTCCCTCACCCCATCCCTGCCTGGCCACGGGTCCTGCCCTTCCCCTGCATGGGCGGAGAACTGGGGGGCACCCAGCCTGCCCCACCCGAGGGTCTGGGGGTGGCCTGGGGACTCCTCGGGCACGAGTCTGGGGTCCTCTGCATGCCCCCAGCCCGAGTTATCCTGGGCCAGGCACAGCTCCCTCGGGCAGCTCAGCTGGCATTTCTGCAGCCACCAGCAAGAGAGAAAATTGGTCTTTAACAGCTATTCATAGAAATGTCACAAAGTGTAAACACCAGGTAACCTTTGCTTCTCCCCTCGCTCCTCAGGGAGTGAGCAACAAATTCAATAATACAGCTAGCGGTTTCGAAATGATATCACCTCCCATCTTAAGTAAATTAGGATCAAATCCACCTGGCCTGGCGCCTGTGCCGGCCTTCAGACGGAGATGCTGTGCCCGCAGCGCAGCAGCAGCCGTGCGGGCAGCCCCTTGCCCTCTGCAGCCGGAGACGCCCCCAGGTCCCTCCTTTGTCCGGTGTCTCCCCAAGTATCTCGTCCCAGACAACAATTATATAATCCATCCGTGACAGCACCATCAGTCACACTCTAAATTAAGCATCTCAAATAAGGATTTATTAGAATTAATCAGACAATTAATGTATGGCCATTAAATAGAGTTTATTAAAGCACATTTCAGTGCGTTAACTATTCAATAGCAGGGCCGCTGGTGGCAGCGCTGGCCAAAGGCAGCCCGGTCGCACCGTCCCGCCTGAGCAGGGACGGACAGAGGGCACGGTGCAGTGTCTCCCAGGGGAGATGCTTTTCTTGTCACAGGGGAGCTCTGCCAGAGGTGCACAGAGGGTGCCGGCCTCCACCAGGACATGGTGCAGGCACCAGCTGCTCCCCACGCAGGAACAGTGGCAGCATCGCTACTGCCCTACGAGACAAGTGGCAACCTTTTAAGTTCAGCAGTGCTGAGAGAGCATCACCTGGACAGCCAGCATCGTGCTGCCGAGCTCCGGCACGGGGCCGTGCCCTGTCTGTGGCACCTTGCATGTCTCTGCAGCCCCCGGTAACACCCCCGGCCCCCGAGCCCAAAGCCCAGGCTGGATCTCCCTGGTTTACTACCAGGCTTTTAACTTGCATCCCTTCCTTCCCTCTTACCCGCCTCTCCTCCAAAGTGTCTCTCATTATCTCGAGTACCACTGCAGCTAGCTGGATCATCCCATTTATAGTTTGCATAAGCACAGCGCTTTACATTTTCAAAGCAGACCTTAACTAATTAATCAGATGTTAATGATTCCTCAAAGGTGCAGCAGACCAGACAGCTATCAATTCTCGCCTCTCCCTTTGTATCTCCCCCGCCTCCACAATTAGATTCCAGCAGATTTTCCTCCTACTTTGCTCTGTTTTCCCTGTGGCCTCCGTTTCGGGGAAGGACGGCTCAGCAAGCATCCATCAACTCTGCGCCCTCATTACAGATGCATAGTAAGCAGGGCTTGGCCGCGTTTACTGCGAGCAGCTCCAGCCGGGGAGCACGGGAAGGCTAAGCAGCGAGCACGCACACGCAGACTAGCAGACATTTGTTTTAGTCTGAAAAAGCTGAATTTGCTCTTAGAAAAATGATGCATCCCGGAGACATCCCACACAGCCCACCCTCGCCTCGGTCTCCCTGGCAGAGGGGACGGCATTCCCCCGCCTCTGGGCATACGGGCACGGTGCTGGGAGCTGGGGGCCCAGCTAACGGGGGATGAGACAGGTGACGGGGACGGGAGGAGCACAGCAACGTGAGCCACCCATTCCAGGGACCCCATTCCTGGGGCCAGCGACACCTCGAGATGAGGCAGCTCTCTTCCACTCAGCCGTGATGTGAGATTAATCTAACCTGTGGGGCTTTGCACTTCCACTTCCTAATGAAAAAGATGGGGAGGGGTAGCAGGGGGAAAAGGGCAAAGCAAAAATACGGATCTTTATTATATGCAAAAATATTCCAAGACAATGCAAATTAAGCAATTTAGCCTCGCAGGCATTCCTCTGCGCAGTGTTATTGAAAGTTCCCGGCCTGAAATCGCAGCGTCTGATCACAAGTGAAACCAAGGCTGGCCCCAGCAGGAGCCAGGGCTGGGGCTGGGCAGGATCAGTCACAGCAGCGCCCACGTGCAAAATGTGTTTTACACAGAGGAACGGGAGCGCTTAGCGCCAAGCGGTCAGTGAGCAGGGGCGCCACTGGAAAATTGCCTGCAGGTTACTGAGCTCTGCGATCCAACGCCTGCAGCGTGGGGCAACTCCGCAGTCACTGCCCCTGCGTGGAAGGGCTCCATCCTGTCCTGTCCTGTCCTGTCCCATCCTGTCCTGTCTCGTCCCATCCTGTCCTGTCCCGTCCCATCCCGTCCCATCCTGTCCTGTCTTGTCCCATCCTGTTCTGTCTCGTCCCATCATGTCCTGTCCCGTCCCATCCTGTCCTGTCTCGTCCCATCCCGTCCCGTCCTGTCCTGTCCCTTTCCCTCCCACGGAGGGAGCATGGGGCTGGCCGGGGAGCACAGGGGTGGGCCCCGAGGAGGGGCAGGGGGACGTGAGGGCTAATTAGTTAGCAGCTGCGAGGTATTCTGCAGGAGCATATGAAATACGTAATTATAATTACAATAATAGCAACTCCATGAGCAGCGCGCAATTGATGAATTCAGTTCAGCAGTGGTGATACAACTTGACAGGGCTTATCAGAGGGAACGTTATATCCAATTAGCAATTAACTGTACTGCAAGGCTGCGCTGAGCACCCCATGCAGCCACTGGCTAGTGCTGGCAAACCTCTCCCGTCTCCGAATTCCTGCGGGGCGCCGCCTGCTCCTGCCCCACGGCTCGGACACACAGGGCTGGCTCCCTGTGCCCGGGGTCTCTTCCCCGGTGCTCATTTCCACGGTGACGTTTTATTGTCTCCTCTCCAGAGCGAGACCCACACAGCCCCACGGGGTGCAGCCAGGCAGAGCGAGGAGCCAAAAGCCACCGTGGGAGGGAGGCGCTGGAGGCACTGGAGGCACTGGAGGCACTGGACCCTTCTGGCCGAGGCAGCTGCTGTGGGAAGCCAGAGCGAGGGGAAGGCCCACCAGATGCAGTGGGGCAGCAGTTCCCAGGGCAGGCATGGCGAGGCAAGAGGTGAGATGCTTCCTGCACCAGCTGCCAGAGGCGATGGTTGGGGTGCTCTCCTAAAGCCCCTTTCACAGCAGAAGACTCAGAAGGCACTCAGTGCGAGGGGGAAAGGACAACAGCTCTCACCTCCAGGGCCGCCCGCCCCAGCCCCTCCGCAGCCCTCGCAGTGTGGGGAGAGGGCGGCCGGAGCAGCCCCGCTTATCCCACCCCTCCCTGAGAGCCACCACAAACACCTCCAGCCAAGGAAGGAAAAGGGAGCATGAAAACGGAGCGAACTTTGAAAAAGTGAAAACGAGCTCCAAGGAAAAAGGAACCCGGGGCATTTCAGCTCAGATCTCGTGGAAGTGCTCATCACGGAGGAAGCACTGTGTGACCCCTCTGACCCGAGTAACAGAAACAGGATGAAATATAATAGCAGAAAGCACAAACGCCTGCATTTAGGGACCAGTAACGGCAAAGCACTCGCCTTAAACTTGAACTCATCAGCTGCAGGCAGCGGGAGCAGCAGGCAGCCTGGTGATCACAGCGGTGCTGCGGGTGCGATGCTGCTGCTGAACGCAGCGCAGGTCAGGCTCTGACACATCCACACCGCTCTCCTTCATCTCCCTCTTATCTCCTAGCTGCTACTATTATTTTCCCCTCTAGTGTTTTTGTAGGAGCTGTAATTAAGCCAAGCAGTCTCACCCAAGGCAGATCTCCACCTCTGTTTAAGGGGGAATGAATCTTCCTCCTGGTCTCCTCGCTCTCTCCGACTGATGCTCGCCTCTCATAGCCCCTCAGCGCTCCGTGTCTGCCCTCACCTAAGCCTCTCGTTTGCCAGGCGTACCCGAGCTGGACTTTTATACCTACCCCCAGCAGTTCAGCCAAACCTCTACTTTTTCTGCACTTTCTGCACGTGAAGTTGCTGAGAATCTGAGATTCCTGTATCTTGAAGTGGTTTGTCTGTGTGTATTAGCATCATTTGTTTAAGGAACTGGCTTCTTCTCCTAACACGTTTCTGTCAGTTTTGTTTCCAAGGATACCATACCTATTAGTTCTCTGAATTTACTCTCTCAAAAGCCCGCTGTTTTCTCTTTGCTCGCCTTCCTCTTTTCCTTCATAGGAATTAGGAGCTTTATTATTTCATGGCCATCCCCTCTCTGACAGCCTGCTGCCTTCACGTTCCCATCCTGTTCCTCCTGGAGCAGGATCAGACCCAGATGGGCTTCCTCTCCCTTTGCATTTATATCTTCTTTGTTTAAAAACTGTTTGGTGCGGAGGAATTCAACAGCACAGTGAAGAACAATCTGAAGCTAGAATGGGGAAAGAGAGAAGAAGCTGCTCTTGGTTAGCCAGAAGAGAAGTCTGAGGGGGGACATGGGGATCGCCTCTGGGAATGTGGAAGGCGACTGAGGTAGAAAGCAGCATGCTTTATCCTGCAGACACGAGCTGAAGAGCCTACCTGGGAGGGAGGGGGGTTGGTTTGTGGTAGGACAGTGAGCTCCCCAGGAGAGAAGGGCGAACACGGCAGGAGCGGTGCCAGCAGCCCGTCCTGCCCGCCCGTCCCGGGGGTGCCTGGGGTACGGGGACGTGCCAGCCTCGGCTCTGGGGCCCCACGGCGCCGCTCCCCGTTACATCAGAGACTAACGATGTTAGACTAATTAATAAGCTATGGAAGTGTAAACAATTGTGTCAAAGGGAATTTAATTATTGGCAATATAATATGATTGTGATTAATACAATTAGGCTCCCTAATTGCATTAGTAAAACCAAAAACTAGCTCCTGGTCACTAATTTGATTGAAATTTCCAGCTAAACGAGCTTCTTTCCTTCTCTCTTCCCTGCGGTGGGCACGACCCGCAGCGTGCAGGCGGCTGCAGACCCCCCCTGCCTGGGCAGGGGCTCACGGCCCCAGACCCCCGCCTCGACCACCGCTCCCCACAGCCCCCGGGGACACCCAGCCCACAGGGAGCACCGCAGCTCCCCGGGCACGCACCCCGAGGCTGCCACCCCACCCATGGTGCGGTTGTGCACGGCACGGCCCCGTGTCCTGCCATGGGCCTGGCACAGCCGTGAGCACCTCTGGGCCAGGGGAAGCCCTCTTCTGCTAATATTTTTGGATTTTTCATACAAGTGTCAAAGAATGTTTAAAAGAAGCCTTAGTGCTGGTTGTTTCCCCAGCAGCTGAGATATCGCAGACTGCCCGAACCATGTGCACAGCTTACAGAGGACAGCAGCTCAGCTGGCTGGGCAGCAGTTCCAATTACTGATGATGAAAATCTAATTATTGACTTTAATGGGAGCTGAATCCAGTCTGAAAAATCCAGGAAAAATTATTCTGTGTTCCTGCTATATTAAAAAGGAACAAATAGCTTCATTTCCCTGTCCTGCAGGAATCAGAGCCGTGTAAGAGCTGAACAAAAACTTGGTCCATCGGATTTTGTTTTCTTCTCAATGCAGGCAGTAAGACAATGGTGCCTGTGAGAGCTGAACCCGTCCAGGGAGCGTGTGCAAGGGGCAGCCAGGCTGATACGGACTCCTCCTTCCAGATTCGTTCTGGACCTCTATCATAGTCAAAACAATAAAAAATGAACGCTCAATAAAATGCCATTTGTCTCTCAGGCGTGTGTGCCTAGGTAGAAAGTTCACAAGCAGCAGTGACAACTGGCTGGGACAAGGACAGCCCTTCCAGCACAGCCTTCCATATTGGTTTGTGCGTCTTTAGGCATTTGTTTGAATCAGTACAGTAAATGCCCGGGTAAATTAATGCATAAACACATGCAGGAGTGCAGCCCAACGACAGCTCTGCATGGTTCGCAGGTACCAGGTGTGTTTCCTTCAGCCCCAACTCGCCGGGTGCAGGGGCAGGACCCAGGGGAGCACCCCCAGGGCCCTCGGGATGCTCGGGGCCCGGGCTGGCTTCCAGCCCTGCTGCTGCCTGCGGCTGCCCAAGCCTCCAGATTTATCACTCCTGCAAGTCTCTGAGAACTGAGACGATTTTTAAGATGTGTATTATCCACCCGCTAGACTGTGACGGCTCTTTGTGAGCTGTAACGCTCTATCGTATAAAAGCAGTATTTAGGATCTATTTTAAAATTCATATTTTCTACCACATAGAACATAACGGCTCCTTGGGAGGCAATTTAATGATTATCGGATAGATATGTTTTTGGAGTTATTTTTTTTAAGACACACATTTATTTAGAGACTGTTTCCGAACACGCATTGCCCCGGGAACACCCCCCGGCCTGGCCGGTGCCTGTGGGGAGCGCGGGGCCTCGCTAGGAGGAGCTGTGGGCAGAGGGGCCTGGGCTGTGCCCCCACACCCCACCAGGAGCGAGGACTCCAGCATTTTCTCTTCCTGATGTTTCTCTCTTCACTCCGTTCATACAAAATTTTCCAGGATTTTGTGGTGTCTGTGCACTCTCCCAGCACTTTGTGCCCAAGGAAGCAGCGAAGGTGCCTCCCTTTCCCCGAGTTGCTCCAGTCTTGCTGTGTGACCTTGGTGCTCCAGCCCCTGCCCCAAATACCGCGTTAAACCCAGCCTCCTTTAAGTGTGACTCGTGTGATTAAAACTTGCCAGAGTACCTGGAAATAACGACCCCGGTTTACTGCTCTAATCACCGCTATCTCTTCGCTTCTGGCACTGGGAGGCACTTGAAGCTGCGCTGTTTTTTTCCACGCTCACATTAGAGTTTATTAAATTCTCATTCCCATCTTAACATATTAGGTTCCTAATCCCATTACAGCCAATTAGCCCGCTCTCTGTGTGTTAGCGGGGTGGGTGGGCTCACAGCCCGCGCGGGGCCGCGAGCAGCACGCTGCGCAGCGTGGCACAGAGCTCGCCATAGGGGCAGTGTCAGGGCTGCCTTTCCCCAGAAACACAGGGGCTGTTTCGCCTTCTGAGCTAGTGGTGCTTCAGGCAGCCCTGCTCAGTGCGTGCAGAAATGGGGGAAAAAATGAGAAGAGCCCTGTGCTTGAGGGGCTGTGCTGCTGTCTGCAAAGCAAGCGAGTGGTGACGCCGCCACAGGGTCCCTGTCCCGGACTGCAAAGTGCTGCAGGGCCTGGCGGGTGCAGCTCTGCAGAAGGAAGGGAGCAAGCACAACGAGGGGAGCAGCTTTAGAATGAAGGCAGAAAACATCTTTTGGGGGCAAAATTTTCCTTTGTTTATCACAAAAGGCAGATTTATGGGTTAATAAACATCTACGATCGACCTCTGAAAAAATATACCCAGGTAGACAGGAATTATTCATTCAAATTCACTATAAATTAAAATCAGCCTAATTTACGTCCATTAAAATGGAAACGCATATTATCTCCCATTCAAAGGAATTTGTATTTGATGCAAATAGAACAAATTCAGAAACTTTAGAAATGTTCTCTGATTGTTCATTTGCATCGTTAACCAATGTAGAATGGGACTGTGATTCAAAAATGGGAGAACAGAAGGAACAATAATTAGTTATGTAAATAATGTGGCATTCTTGTTTATAATTAGTTCAAGAATAAAATAAAATTCACGCATGTCACAGGACTAATTTTCGTATGCAAATTAACAATCAAAATTATAAACGGTAATAATGCAGTTTGGTAGAACGTGGCATTTCTAATTTATTAGCCGCGGCATAAGCTAGAGCTGATTCCAGTTGACGTTGGGAGATTTTGAAGGTACCTCTGGGATGAGAAAAATAAGCAAAAGAGGAGAAAAATGAGAGAGAAAGGGAAAAAAACAGTGTGGCAGGCACCTGTGAGAGTTTTCTGCCTAAGGGAAGCGAATGCAGAGCTCCCCAGGGCTCCGGGAGGATGTGGTGTGGTGGGATGGGGTCAGTGGTGGGACGGGGTCAGTGGTGGGATGGGGTCAGTGGTGGGACGGGGCTGGGGGTGGGATGGGGCTGGGGTGGGATGGGGCTGGTGGTGGCTTTCACACTGAGGATGCTCGTCTTGAACCAAAAAATCAGCGGGATGCAGGAAAGCTGTAAATTCTTCAAACTTGCCATGTTCAGTAGCCACTGATGCAGTCTCTTTTTTCCCAGGACAATGCAGTGCAGAAGAAAGCGGAGCTCAGAAACGCGGTCAGCTGTGGCCTGAAATACCGCTGATTTTCATAGCATCAAGAGGGACTTCCACCACATTTTTTAGAGCGGGTTCCACCCAACGTCCCATAGGAAATATCCATCCCACGCCATTGAAGTGGTCTGCTTCCACTCCTTCCTGCCACTCTGCTTTGCAGACCCTGCCGTGAGTTTTAGTGTGTGAGGATCAGCGCCAACAACTTTCTGCAGCGACAGCTTGAGGGATCTCTTCCTTTCTGTTCTACTGGGGCTGAGGCCAGGGACAGGAACGTGACGCCAGGTTTTTTATCCTGTTCCCACCTGACCTCATGGTGAGCCCGGTGCCCGGTGCCTCCTCCGAGGACATGAGGAGGTGAAAAACCTTTGCACCCGGCTGCAGCTGCTGCCCACCCCGCACGGCCCCATGAGCCTGGGGATGCTTCAGGACAAGTGGAGCTATAGGAATGTAAGGGATTATTTGGTATTAATTATTAATTATGGCTTAACTTGCTTCAGAGTGTGGAACAGGAGTCAGATCCTGCATCAGGGAGGACAGGACATCTCGGGGAACAGTAATTCTTAGGCTTCTCTCTTAAAATATGCTTTCCACCTCAGCTCGACACTGGAGCTGAAATCTCTCAGCGGAGCAGTGGAGCCGAGACAAGCATGTTTTATAATAAAACCGAGCACAAGAACTTTAATTAAGGCTCCTCAGCCTCCTGCTCCCGAAGCCGTGCACAAGGGCAGGCAGCGCAGGCTCTCCTGGAGCACCTCTGCCGGAGGCTGAAGAGGGCACTTAAGAGGGTGGGGAGCACTGGGAGGTGGGAGCTGGGAACTGGGAGCTGGGAACTGGGAACTTGGAGCTGGGAACTGGGAGCTGGGAGCTGGGATCTGGGAACTGGGAGCTGAGAGCTGGGAACTGGGAGCTGGGTTCTGGGAGCTGGGAGCTGGGAGCCGGGAGCTGGGAACTGGGAACTGGGAGCTAGGAACTGGGAGCTGGGAGCCGGGACCTGGGAGCACCCAGGTCCCGTTCCTGGCTCCTGCAAGCCGGGCACCTGCAGCGAGGCGTCTGCAACTGTTTGCGTGCGTCACTTAGGCCCTTGGATGCCAAACCACTGACTGAACCTTTCTGTCAATCCGACACTTTTAGGGTAATTTAACTTAATAATACCTTTGTCTGCACAGGCATTTGTATCTGAAGGGTTATTACCATAGGAGTTATTTTAGGTTGGTTAATGGTATGTAGTAGACTCTAAATTGACAGAGCAGCTACGCAGGCTGCTGTTCAAAGTGTTTACCTTTCAAATCCTTCCCTCACTTTGCAAAACTTACTACCCTTACCTAAAAGTGCCATCATAAATTATTAGCAATTTTCCCCCAGGTTCTCATGCATCATTAATTCTTTGTTTAGAAGAAAAAAAAAAAAAAAAAAAAAAAAATCAAACTGTCCAGGTCTTAATTGTTATCACTTTGTGAAGCCTGAAAGGGGTGCTGGGCCTGTTGGCTCTGTCAGAATTTTGACTTGCTGCAGTTGATATTTAACTCATCGTGTCGGGGGGATCACAGGGAAAGGGGGCAGGAGGAAACAAGCCTTCTAGAAAGAAGAATGGAAAATCCTTGTAGAAAATCAACAGGAATTTTGCAAGACCCGGGAGGAGCCCAGCCTCCCTTCCTGCTGCCCATCCATGATTTCTGTAGGGAACCTGTGACCACAGCAGCACAAGTGCCGCAGCCCACTGGCCCTGGGGTGCGTGTTGCAAAGCAGAGGGGAAGGCAGCTTTGTTGGGAACATCCCCTGCTGCCGGCAGCACAGGGGAACATCCTCCCTCACGTTGTGTTCGCTGTACTGCAGGTGCGGAAGAAGAAAAGCAAGGCTCCTCCAGCACCTGCTCTGCAGCAGAGGCTGCACTAAATGCGTGCCCCATCCCTGGAGCACTGCAGCTGACACTGTCCTGGTCGGAGCCAGCTGCAGGGCTACCCCCGGCCTTTGCCCTTCTGAGGGGTGGCTTTGGGGTCGGGTCGGGTTTTGGGTTGGGTTTTGGCCTCACATGAGGTATGGGCAGTGCCACCTGTCCCCGTGCCAGGGCTGGCACCTCGCCTGGCGCTGCCACTGGGTCCCCACCAGGTCCCTGCGCTGCCACCCCTGGGGCAGGTGACCTTGAGGTGGCTTTGCTCTTTGGCTCAGCTGCAGCCAGAAGATTAAATTCTGCTCCTGTCCTGGGAATCTGATGATAAAAAGTCCTTTCTAGACAGAATCCAGATAATGAACAGCTCCCTGGCTTCGCAGGGGAAGAGGGAGAGTGGAGTTATTACTGCATTAAAAAATCTCCAAAGTCAACTAAATTCACCACAGAAGCCGAGAACCAGAATTCTTCTTCATTACAGCAAGGTAGTGCATTAAACATTATAAATAACACTATGCTAATTGCCAGATGGGCAGCGCGGGAGCTGCGCTCAGCCTGCGGCAGCCGCCCTCTCGCCCTCGCTCCCCCCACTAGCGGCCCACCGCAGCCCCACCGGGGCCATGGGGTGGCTCCTTCGGTAGGAAAACATTTCTCCAGAGCTTGTCAGAAACACGCTGTGGGGTGTGAGAGGCCGAGCGGTGCTGAGGTTAACTGCCAGCCCACCGCAATTAGGGGAGCCTGTCCCACTGCCCCCTGCCCAGGGCGAGCTCCCCTCTGGCCGTGCTGAGCACAGACATGCTCTGTCCAGCAGGGCAGCACGGGCTCCTCCAGAGCGTTTTGCTCATAATCTGTTTGGTATTGTTTGTTTTTTTGTTTTTAATATAACCCGAAGGAGCTGAGAGAACCCCTCAGCTGTCAGGCTGCAGCAGCCAAGGTAAAGGATGGCCCCAGCACTGCGGCGCGTTGAGGCCGGTGGGGCTGAACGCTTGTGGTGGGCAGGGATGGTGATTAGGCCGGAGGAGAGACCCATGTCCGTGTTTTCCAGGTGGTCAGAGACCCAGCTTCAGCAGCCAGCAGAGGTGGGATCTAACTCAGCGAAACGCCCAGTGCCCTGGGCACAGCCCGGTCCTGCAGCCTTGGTGGCAATGCTGATGTCGGGCATCGCGCGTCACGGGGACCTGGCCTGGCCGTGCATTTGGGTACAAACACCGCGCTTTAATTGTGCAGAACAAAGGAGAGGACAGGCCAAGACAGAGAAGAGCTGCAATAAACATCGCCGTGACAAGTCCCTGGTATTAGTCACAGGCAAACAGGGAAGCGGGACATATATCTGGGAGGGTATTCGGCTGCCCGCTAATTAAAAAAGCCTCTGACTGCCGCAGACAGTGCTAATTCATAGAAATAAAAAAAAAGTGTGGTCCCCCTGGACTGTATTTAGGGCAAGAAAGGATTTACACCTTGTAAAAAGTTATTCTTTATGTGAAGCTTGTGCTTAATGGGAATTTTTCAGGAAAGTTTTTTAAATAAGAGAGGAATTGAGCCCCTGATGGAAAGTCTTTCTCTTTCCTCAGTGCTTTCATTTAGCCAAAGCCATAGCATCGCTCTAGCAGGCACAGCTCACACCATTTCATTTGTCCGTGCAGCATGTCACAGCCCAAACCTCTGTCGCGGTAGTGTCAACGCGGTCACGTCTGAACCCTGAGCTAAAGCATTCTGGCTGGGTCAATAGATTTTATGTTCCTCTCTCTGGTTCAAGGGGATTGTAGAAAGCCAGCATCTTGCAGCATTCGCCCGCTCTCCCTGATGGATTATTTTCTGGGAGATGGGAACGAAGCAGGAAGATGCCAAGAGGTCTCATTGCCTTCCCTTGCCTTGATAGGAAGCAGCAAGGGCTATTTAGAGATGGCAGAAACTTTCAGCGTGAAGATGCTTTCTGACCTTCAAAAACATCATTGCAAAATTGCCAGAAAACAATCCAGCAGGCAAGCTGAGCCAAATCCAAACCCGGAGGTTCACCCATCACTGCGCGCTGCGAACAGACATCTCTGACAGCATAGAATAAAAGCAGAAATAGCAATTTCTCACTGAAGATCGCGCCTGACATCTCTCTGACCTGTAAGCAGCAGGGACTCTCGGCACACAGGTATAGCCTGTTTGTTTGCTGTTGCTTTAGTTGACACTGCTGATTAGAGAAGACAGCCAGACAGTTGGACACAGCGCAAGGGAGCAGACGCTCCGGCCAGTGATTGGGATGCCTCCTCCTGACCCCAAACCTGAGTGCTATTGCCCTGCATCTGCAGCTAAATAAACGAAGTAAATCATCCTGGCAGATAGATAATTAAATAATTATCAGCCACTTAATAACAAGGAGTGGGTGTTCGGCATTAGCATATTAGACAGTGTCTTTAAGGGCTAATTGTTGCATTACATCAGAGTTACTCATTCATTATTCTTGTCATTTCGGGTGATAATTTGCACTTTAGGAGACAGAGACAATTTTAGCAGGCAATTAGAGACATGTCAGGCTTGGCCTAGTGAGTTACTGTCACAATTATTGCATTTTTTCCGGTGTCCTCATTTGCAGGAGTGTATTTAAGGGCAGTCTAGTAATTTCATGGTTAGGCAAAACAGGCATCGGCTCCATGAGATGCAGCCTGGGCTGGGAACAAACGCAGGGCAGGGGGCTGGGGGCAGCACCGGGGGAGTTCCTGGCTCCTGTGTGGACAAGGGCTGCCTGCCTGCGCCCCGGGCTGCTGCTACCGCGCGGGAAAAGAAAACAAAGGAAAAAAGGGGTTCTGCTTTGCTCATGGAAATGCGCCACGTATGCTTCTTTGGGCTCCCGTCCAGTTGTGGAACCCGGCCCCGTACGATGGCTGTCACAGGGAGGAGCTGCCCACAGCCCAGATTTCTGTTGTTTCCCCTCCTTCACCCCACACCACCCTGGCTGTGCCCTGACCCGGGCAGCTCCGCACGGTGCCACGAGGGATGTGCTCTTGGAAGCTTGGAACCCATTTGGCAGCTTTCACTTTTCAGTAAAGCTCTGCAAAATAATCCCAATTGCTACAAAGCAGCTGGATGAGGGGCTGAAGGCTCCTCGCCAGCTACGAAATGGCGGCGGTGCAGAGGGCCGTGAAGGCTGTCGGCAGCAGAGCCGACCCCGCAGGCCGGGACGAGCTCCCCGGACAGCGCGCCCGCACGTCAGGCCGCGGTGAATTGCGCGGCTCCGTCAGCAGCCAGCCGAAATACAGAGATGCGTCCCGCGGTTCTGCACACCAGCGCCTGAGAGTTATGGCAAGGATTAAATATTTCTTAAACTACAATTGAAGGGAAAAGCTAGATATGTAACAGATGCACCTTGGGATACATGCATTATAAGGGCATATACAGTCAAATCGAGTTAATTAAGCTAAAACCACAGTAAATCTATCAGACCCATATTAACACTATAGTCAAAATTGTGGAAAATATAGTATTTTCTATAATAAATCCTGTTCTGTTACAGATTTATGTTGGCGTCTGCATAGTTACCATAGTTTTACAATAATCATTGATCAATCAAAGTTTTATGACAAAACTATAATTTTACTGTGTTTCTTTCTTACTTAGTTTCCTAGTTTGCTTAATTCCCAGAATGCAATACAGTAAATCTTTTGATCCGAGATATTAAGTAGATAATAAGAATGCCATGTAAGATTTGCTTATATTTTAAACTGTCTTTACAAATGATTTATAATTAGCACCAAATCTAAGACAAAACATTATTAAAGTCCAAACCCTCCATAAATTACTGGAGTTTGCTTATGCCTGTAATAATTTATTATGGTTTTACTACAGTATTTTCTCTGGTGATATCCAAAGCTTTATATGTCATAAATGGAAAATATGAGTTTATAAACCATACAGAAAACTAGAATGATCCCCAGTGACCCGAGATGACAAACTCATACTCTGATATAACGTCAAAATCATTTTTCATCGGAAATATAATGGCGTGGATAATACAATTGTGCCCGACTCAAAATGCATCTTTCTTTTTTCAAAATGAAATCTTTATTTATATGTTTTTTTAAGTTATCCCATTCACAGAAGGTGTATAACCTGTAGCTAGGCTGGCAGAAGCAAACGCTGTGCTTCCTGGCATCCCTCTGGGCGCTGTCCCAGGAAGAGGCGCTGTGCTGAGCTGCGGCTGCTGCTGGTGCCGGTACCCAGTGCTGAGCACAGCGGCATTTGCTGTGCCATGGCAGCCGTCTCCTGACCCTCTCTTGCTGGGCAGCAAGTGGACAAGGCTCCAGAACAAGAATGAAACACAATGCTTAGCCCCTCTTGGTGCTACCTGCCTCGGTGCCGATGTGATAATTTCTGTCTCTGCCCCTTTTTGTAGCTCTCTTCTCCGCCCATGAAGCTGCCGAGCCCACAGACCGCACGAGCCCATCCGTAAGGCATTTGTGAGCCACCCTGGCAGCGACCAAACATTCAATTTTCCGCTGTGATCTCGCTGTGCTGGAATGACACCGCTGCATCGCACGGGGCAGCGCGCGGCTCGGCAAGGCGGGAGCGTGACGGACAGGCGGGGGGCACAGGGGGTGCCGAGGGCGGCTGCAGGCAGCGAGGAATAAGTCAATTGTACATGAAGATGAAAACTAGATGTGGGCAATCTCAGTTTGCTGCTTGGCTGCTGGAAGGGCCGAGTGCTCGGTGCAGGGAGGCAGCTGAGTGAGGAGCCACTGCTCCTGGCAGGGAAAAGATCCTTCCTCGTGCCTCACTGCTAGTAGCAGCACTGAAACCTGCAGCCACTTCGGTCATCTGTTAAAACAAACAAAATTAAATAAAATTAAATAAAATAATATAAAATAAAATAATAATAGATGACAAAAAGACTGACTGCGAAAGCCATACTAGTGCATGGTTGTGGCCATCTCTGGAGCTGCTCCATCACTGCTCCCCGGCTTGTGATACCATCAGAAGGCACTGATTGAATTGCAGGTTTGTTATCAGTCTCTCACTATCCATCACTGCAGATAATCCTTTAGCTCTGACATCGGATGATGATGATCTCTGTTGTACACCTGGCACGATGAGCCCGGGATGCTCTCAAAAGCCACAGAGATTGTTTTAGGCAAATGACTGCAAACAGACGAGCAATAGCAGGAGGGCACAGGCAGCCTCGATGAACAGCAACTTCTATAGGAATGTCTTTTATTGCCGAGAACAGCAGCAAAAAGGCAGAGGTTTTTCCTGAAAGTGATTTGTATTCCTGAGAGCAGTCACTCATACCTTGTCTGATGTGTTTTGTGGGGTGGATGTATAATTTCAAGTCTATTTGATAACACCGAATTAATCTGCTCGCAGGTTTTGCCAGGTTGTGGACACTCAGGAAAACAATTTGAATTAAACTACCATGCAAACAGAACACGGATCAGTTAACTTGCTTTAAACTCATTTGTGGACATTCATTCAGAATTAAAATCCCGTTAATTTGGTTTAGTTCAATTTATGAGCACTTTAATTCTAAATAAAACTTTCACTGCAGGAGGGGATTTAATGAGGTTTAGCTAATCCACTGTAAATTCATACCTTAAATTAATTCTAATTAAATTTCCTGAGCAACTCTGGAAAAGCAGGACTGAGGGCAGCGGACCACAGCTGCACCCGTGGTGGGGTGCAGGGCACCGTGCCCTGCCGAGCCCCAGTGCATTGGGACAGCTTTGCAGCAACGCGACGCTTTAAACAGGAAAATTTCAAGGTGATTCATGCAGACTTTGCTTTTGTATTCCCCTACTCTCAACGCACTGTATTCCTTGATATCAGTGTTATCATTTATCTTTTACACCATTGTGTGTGTTTTGCGGTATTGTGACTTTGCCTAAGTGGGATGATTCACTGTTATCAAGGCAAAGTCTTTCAACACTGCAGAGCCGAAATTGCAAATTTCTGCTGAGAGTTTCAAAGTTTAATATTGCATGCCAGTGTCGTTTTGATTATTTTTTTTACAATATAGTTCCAATAGATAAAAAATTTTATTCCAACAGCATCTTGTTATTAGTCATCACTAGAAGCTTTATTGTTCTGCTTTGTTTGGGGCACGTGGAGGCTGGGATGTGTGGCCCACAGCAGAGCTGCCGCCAGCGCTGTGCGCGAGCGCTGTGCCCTAACACCCACACTCCCCCTGCCAGGACAGCAGCTCTGGCAACCAGTAACTACAGCAGCAGCAAGGCAATTAATAGGGACCATTAATTCTCAGCATCCCCTGACGTGAGGGACATCTCAGTCCCCTCACAGAGGCAGAAGCTGAAGGAGGGTGCATCTCAAAGAGAGACGTGTGGGGAGACATCACAGCCACAGTGAACGCACCCTGGCTGCAGAAGCGGCCTCAGCCTGCACACCAGCAGCCAAAGCCTGCATATCTGTGGCCAAAACCACCACCCCGCATGGGTGAAAGCTCCCACTTCCCCGGTCCATGTGTGCCACATCCCCTCCTGCCCCTTTGGCCCTGCTGCTCGCAGGATGCCGGCCCTGCAGCCGGCTGTGGCCCCGCTGCCGGAGGAGCCCGCGCCGTGCCGCTCCGTGGGCAGCCCCACATCCCTGTCCCACGGGGAATCCTCCCGGTCCCTGTCCTCTCGTGGGGAGGGGGGCGGAGAGGAGCCCGCACTGAAATATAGACATATGCAGATTACGCCATTAATTTTTTATGTGAATTCAAAAAATTCAGTGTTGACTTCATGACGCAAATAGGTATGAAAATTCTGGTGAGCACGCTCATTGTTACAGAAATCAAATGGCTGAACAGCCACTAATGAGGCAGACAAGAAGCTTCACTCATCCTCTGAGGATTTGAAGGCAAGAAGAGAAGAAGAAGCGCATTACATTATTCATGCTGCCTTGTTTGAGTTTCAAATCATGGGAAGTCACAGCGAAGGGGGATTTGGGATGTGCTGGTGACCCGCTCGGCTCGGGGAGGTGCGGTGAGAAGCCCTGTCACCTCGCTGACAGCCCCCGATCGCAAACCCGGCTCTTGCCTGGCCACCACCGCCCTGTACGCATGGAGCTGGCAGGGCCAGCGGAGGGGACACGGGGGCGGCAGCCTGGGCATGCTGCAGGAGCCTGTGCATGGTCACTGCCACGGGGAGACGTCCTCGCAGTGCCACGCAGCCCCCACGCAGCCCCCGGCACACCATGGCGGTCACGCAGAGGCACCGGTGCTCAGCAGTGGGGTGACGGGCGCTGCTCGCAGAGCCCCGGGAGCTGGGGCAGCCAGGGCGGTCTGTGCCGTCACCTGGAACCCCACAAGCCCAACCCCGTGCCCTGGGAAATGCACCCAAACCTCCCCCTGTGCAGCCCTCCCTGCCTGCGTGCTGTGCAGCATCACAGGGAGGAGGGCAGGTTGCATTGGCCACTGTTTTAAACAGCCTGTGATGTGCTGAAACACACGCAGAGTGTTTTTAGAGGAAAAATAAAGGGAAAACATGAGGTAATAATGGACTGGAGAAGTAGGCATGTGGGCAAGTGTTCCATAAAGCAGAGGCAAGGCATACGGTATAACTGTTGACCAAGCACTCAGAACTAATAAACAGATTCCCTGAGTACTTCTGCATTTTGTAATTATTACTTACCCATAAAAATCCCTTCTCCCTCCTGCCAACATTATCTTAGTAAACTTTATGAGTGCTCATGAGGTTAATGCAGAACCATAAATCTGCAACGGGTCGAACAAGTGAGAGGAGAGGAAGTGTTCGTAAATCTGCTGGAATTGCTCCAGTTTGTTTATTTAATAAAATACTGTTTCATAAAAATGCTCACAGCCTGCGGCAGGCGGAGGAGGCGAGGGGCCGCGTGCTGCCAGCTCTGCTGTGCGCATGGCAGTCGTGTGCCCCGTCTGTCCGTCTGTCCGTCTGTCCGTCTGTCCGTCTGTCTGTCCGTCTGACGCACCGCATGCCCGCAGCCCGCCCTGCCCCGGTGCCGATTTCCCTGGGCTGTGTTCGGTGTTTTGCGCTGTGTAGGAACGCAGGGCACAGGCAAAGCGGTGTGGGAGCAGCTCGGGACTGCACCCCCAAGCCTGGCCCGCTGCTTCCCCAGGCTGCTGGCAGCGATGGGGGCTGTCAGGGCCACCTCTGGTCTCGGACAGCGCAGGGTTAAACCCACACCTCGCTCTCCGGGGCCAGGGTGTGTTTGCCTGGATTTTAGGCTGGAATTTGAAATCCACAGTTACAAGGAAACATTTATTTTCTTGCCCTTCAATGATCAAACAAGTGGCGTTGAGGCACAAGGAAGCGGAGTTTCCATTAGTAGAGCTGTTTTCTTTTTGCTGTAAAATATCAAATATTTTGACATTTCCATCAGACTTTTCTTTGTATCAAAGCTTTAATGGCAGAATAATCTCAAGGCTTTTATACTTCATAGGTTTTCGTATTTCCGAGCCCTCCCTCCTGCGTAAGGGGACACTTCTGCAGGTCCCTGCTCTTCCTCCCTCCAGCACCAAAGGGAAGGCACCAGCACCGCCAGCCCCACGGCAGGCAGGCAACACAGTCCTGGTCACGACAACCATCTTCCTTTTATATATATATATATATATTTTTTTTTTTTTTTTCTTGGTTTTCCCAATCTGGTTTGCTGCAGCACAGCCGGGGAGTCCTGCCGTTCCCCTCACACCTCCCCCACGAGGCAGCCCCGTGCCGGCTCTCCACCGCAGTGCCCGGCTGCTCTCCTGCGTCAGTTAGGAGGTGATGGGAGGTGAAGAGAGAGCGAGCTGCAGAATGGGTGCTGGAGGAGGATGGATGAGTGCACAGTCGCCATGGCGATGGAGGATGCTGAGGGTGCCGTGGGGCTGCTCTCAGCTGGGTCCCCGGGGTCTGCCGGGGGGCGAGTGGGGGAGCAGAGGTTCCTGAGGGAAGGCATCGGCGGGGGAGAGGGGAAGCAGGGCCCCAGCGCTGTGAATGTCTTCTTAGAGAGAAATTGCTTTGAAGTTACTGTTTGTCTCACTTTGATAATAATCTGCTTAATGTCTTGTGTCAAAGTAATTACAGTGTAATTGCCTTTTTTTTTTTTTTTTTTTTTTTTTAATAACAGGTATTTTAATTGCCACAGGGTTAGACAATTCTGCTGAGGGAATACATGGTTCTACCCTCGTGGCCTCTGCTACGTGGCTGTGCTGGGCTCACCCATGCCTGTCCCCGGGAAGGGCGGCATCACCTGGCACCGGGCTCCTCGGGCACTTCTCCCTGCTCTGCCTCCACCTTGTCTGGGTCCCCTTGGCCTGCCCTGCTGTGGGGCTGCTGCCCCCTGCCCAGGGCTGGGGGTCTTTAGAGGCCCGAACCCTTAGGCTGCTGGTTTTTCAGCACAAAGAGTGACAAATAAATAATGTGACGGCTACATTTAAGACAATTTAACCTGTTGTTAGCTTTGTTAGAAACCTACCAAAGTCAAAGTGCGGCTGCTCTTTTGTGTTCAGGGAGGAACACGAAGCTTTGCAGCCAGCGGGTCCGAGCGAGCCGTGCAGGCCCCCACGAGTGCCAGGGGTGCCCGCGGTCCCTTGGGGCAAGGTTTCCATTCAGCATCATCCTGCCACGAGGTGTACCGCACGAGATGCTGCTCCGCAGCTTCCTAAGTGCAATACTCCAGTAATTATAGAGAGATTAAACAAAGACAGCGCTCAGCAGGGAGGAATTACGGGTAAGAGGGATCCTGACAAGAAATGACAATGAAGAGTGGCCCAAAGAGAGTTATTCAAGATTAATAACTTTGTTATCGGAGGCGTTTCTGGTGCCTAAGGGCAGACAAAAACACGCTCGGAATGTTCCGGAAGGGCACTCAGAGCCGTGCTCACCACGCCGGTGTTCAGTGGTTGTCAGCTCACGGCCGACCGCCCCCAGCAGCACACCCCACCAGCACACCCCCCGGCATGGGAGCTGCAGCAGGGCCCCCGGCACCAAAACACACCCAAATTTGCCCCAGATTTGCCCCAAATTTGCTTTCTACCCACTCAGAAGCAGCCAAATATGGCCCACGTCAGTTTGCTGCCCCACATCCCCCGGCCCTGCCAGCCCCCAGCGCTTCGGCCCTGCCCCGCTGCGCTGCCGTGCGCCCCTGGGCTTCCCCGCAGAAGGTGGTTAGGTATCTTATTTTTTTAGTACCGCAGGGTGTTAAAACCAGTCTTCCTATTAGGGGCTAGACACATTCAGAGCCTTAATGATAGATTAAATACCAAATACCTTAACATTTGAAAAATGACATTTATTATACGGAGTTGTAAATAGAGAAAAAAAAAATGACAATAGAACACAGCGTAGATCTTACATAAACTGCACCAGTTCTGTGTAATGACTATGATAATGTCAGTGCTAACAAGCAGATAATTGGCATCACTGAGATAATTTTTGGCACCTTATGCAGAGGGGAAACTGTTCTGCATAATTATTTTACCTAGGAATATTCTTCATTTAACAGGTCTATTTGCATAACGGTTGGAACTTTTTAAGCTATAAAGGGTGTTTAATACATTGATTTGTTTTATCCATGAAACAATTGTTTATTCATGAGAACTGGCACCTGAGGACTTTAGTAATTAAGCAACAGTGACCCAGTTGGAAGCAACAGCCTTTTATTGGATTTACAGGTCCAGGCGGAGGCAGGATTAGCAGACCACTCGCAAACACCGAGCAGGCTTTTATAGGTGTTATAAAGCTGAGTCATTCCCCGTAGTAAAACTTTATTTCCTTAACTTTTACAGAGTTGATAACTTCGACATTTCAGTGTTGGTGGAACACAGCTGCCTGGTGCTGTGCATCCCCACACTGCGGCTCTCCCAAGGGATGCGCGTCCCACCGCCGGCGGCTCCACAAGCTCAGGAGAGGCTCCGGAGGCACAAGGTAAAATGCACCCTGAGCACCGGGCCCCTATGCTGAGGCACTGCAAGGAGCCAGAGAAATTCCCAAGATCTGCTGGAAGCGGGGCTAAAGCAGCCCTGACTGGAGGGGACCCAGCAGGGCTGGCTCAGCCGCAGCACCCTCCCCATGCTGAGCCTGCCCACGGTGCTGCTCGCCTCTTCCCACGGGATGTGTAGCAGTAGTAGAAGAGATTCTCCTCTGTCTCATGCACATCTCTGCCTTGCAATTAAGAAGGGGTAAGCGAAAAAAAAAAAAAAAATAAGACGAGCAGTGTGACGCATGCAAGCCGTGTTTATGTAGTAATTATAATTGGATCGGCATGTAGTGGGTCAGTATTACCAACACATTTCAGAGCAGAGATGAGTGCATTTTTCAGTCCAAATGCAGTCTTGACAGGTCAGGCTGATGAGCTTTCGTAGTGTCCCGGCAATGTCCCTGCAAGCATGTGCCAAGCTGTCTGGAAACATAAAAGATGCTGGACGCCAGCCTTGGCTTCCTAGCGCAAGCACAGATCTGGCCGGGGGCCAGGCGCTCAGCGGTGCTTTTTGTGAGGCTCTGAGCATCCCACATTTGTCTTCCTTTGCCACCCCTGACTCAAGGGAACTTCAAGTCATCCCTGCCAGATTCTGCACAATATATCAGGCCCAGGTTTGTCCCATCCAAAGTACCTTTCCAAAACAAGGTACGAACTCTGGCGTAGACTGGCTGTTCCATACCAAAACCTCAGCATGTTCATCAACACAGCCCTGATCGGTGTGATTCATAGCAACCCTGAAGCTTAAAGTCTGCATTGGAAAAGTTCAAATTCCCCACAGGTTACACGTTGACACTTACTTGGCTTCCCTAGCTCCAATTCTGAGTCTGCTGGCGAACAGCTCCTGCAGCCAGGAGAGCACCAGCTCCTCCCTGCCAAGCACTCTGCATCCAGCACAGCATTCCTGACACCTGGAGAAGGGAGCACCACTCGAGAACCCACTGCTGTCTGAAAATTCCTAGCGGACACTCAGAGCCTCTAACGCCATCCTCCCTTCGTCCTTGTGCCTCGTGCAGCCATTACTTACAAAGAACACCCTCAGAGAATATAATTACAAGCAAGAACTGTGCCAGAAACCAGCGCGTCAATAGGGAACCTTTTAAACTCCGGTCTTACGAAAAACACATCCAGCCCTTTAGATCCCACATCAACAAGGCCAAAAAGAGCTGTTAGTAAATCATTGCTATGGCTTTGATTCTGCAAGGTCTCGCGTATCCCTAAAGTTTCGGTCTGTGAGAACTCCTATTGACTACCAAATTAATCATGTGCTTAAGTACCTTGCTGAATAAAAGCCCTAGAAATGATTTGCCAACAGACTTATCGCCAGGCAGCTCCACACTCTGCCGAAGCAGAACCAGGCGGTGTCTGCATTCAGAAGCCCGAAACCAAAGTGCTGTTCCAGGGACGTGACCCTGGTGCCTTCCCCAGGGGAGGGCGGCCAGGCAGGGCCGGTGTCCCCTGCAGCACAGCTCAGCTCAGCAGCCCGGGGGGATTCCCTAAGACTTTGCAGCTGTGATATCGCTCCTTTAATTTCTGTTAGCTTTTCTCCTACCTGCCCAAATAAACCAAGCTTGAGATGAGCAGCAAAATAATCATCATGTTCGCATATGCACGCACAGTGTGTGTCCCGGGCTCACAGGGTCGGAGACTTCCCAGTTCCGTGCACAACGACACTGATTTGAAAGTAACACTTCCAGGGCCAGCTGAAATATGTGTTAAATATGATCACGCTAGGGTGTTATTAGCAGCGATGTAACTCGGGGAAAGTTCTGGCACGTCGTGCAGCGTGTTTTACTGATCAGGCATGCATCGAGTCCAGCCTGTTGTCAAACAACAAGCACTTGCTGGCAGCGAAGCTGACCTTTGTGGCGGTGACTGCCACTGGCAGGAGCCAATGCTCACCACTGAGTGGCCCGGCACGGAGCGGCCGTGCCACGGGGACAGGGGCTGTGATGCGTGGGGAACACCGAGCCCTCGGGGCATGCCTCACCTCTGCAGCCTGGCCACTGGGTCTCTGCATGACTTGGTCAAGCCGTTTAACGCCTCTGCTTCTGGCTCTTGGCTTGTAGGCGTGCAATGTCACCCCCATGTGCAGCCAGGCTCCAACCTGGGTGATGGGAAACCCCCAGGCAGGAGGGAGCCTCTGGCACTGCCGTCCTGGAGATAACCCAGCATGTTCCTCTGCACAGCTTGCAGGTACCCGGCTTCTGCCTCTAAAAAACCTCTTCCTGCAGCCTGTCGTCTCCCTGCTTTAGGGAGAACTATTACATTTGCTAAAAGGAGGTATTTATTCCCTGAACCTGCAGACGAATTATTTCTCTGAAAAAGATTTCTAATTTTATTGTTTATTATGCACGTCCGTTTGTGCAAATGTATGCATGTGTGCACACTCTTGTCTGCATTCCTCTGCAAAACTGGGGGCCTGCAACTTCCAGCTCAGCTAACTTTTTATAGATTAAGTTGAATTTCTTCCCAAACAAGGCTCTTGGCTCTAGATAAGAGAGGTCTGCAATGTGTTTGCACATGAGACATTCGACTTCTGACTGTGTTTTGATGAGGTTTCCCTAACCTTTGTTCTAGCATATCTGCTGGAAGGAATAGCCTGTACCGAAGACTTGGACTCGGAGTCAATACATCACATGCTCATTCTTTCAAGGCCATCTCACTGGCCTCTAATGTTCTGCAAAATGTTGCACTCTGCTGTTTTATAAACTTTATGTACAAATGTGCAATTTTTCAGCTATCACCTGGAGTTTCCAGCGCATCGAGCCACCCTCACCTCCCCCTCGCCCTTGCTGGCACCCGGGCTCCAGGAGCATGCCAGCATAAAAGCTCCGACATTTCCAATAGGAACACTCCATCTGCTGCATTAAAAAATGTTAAGCGCCTGCCTTAAATCACAGTCCTTGCCTAGTTAGAGACAGGTGTCCAACCTTCTTAGGGATTAGCAGGTGATAGCTGGAAGCCACTCTGCTCTTACTCATTGAAGGATCATAATTACTGCATCCCGTTCCGCCCACAAGTTCTGTACCACTTTTTTTTATGACTCCACCAGGCCATCTGTCTCGGGGATGGAGACCACACTCACTCCTGTTTGATTTTTCTCCTTTTCAATTCCCAAGTCAGCTCTAGTTCAGTGGGTAGATTTATTACTACTCCTCTCTGCTCCTTGGCTTCGTGCCACAGCAGGCAAAGCAGCGGCTCCGATAATGCTCTAAATGCACGGGGCTTGGTCCCGTGCTGCCAGCCCTGGGCTCACGTCCCCACCGTCCCCCAGGCGAGGTGGCGATGCCCTGCCTGGACCTACCAGAGCTGCCTGCCACCGCCCATGACGCTCGAGATGGTACAAAGGGCTGCACAAAATGCTGCAGGGGACCGCATCTACCACGGCGTGGAGAAACCCACGCAGGACCCAGCCTGTGTGCGCGGAGCAGGCGGGGGGACCCCAGCCCTTGCAGCAGCTCCACCAAGGAGAGTCCTGAGGGCTGGCTGTTGCTTGTTTGGCTGATGGAGCCCATCTTGATTCAAGATGCTGAGGACATTATTGATCTAAACAAGTTGTCAGTGAAGGAAAAGTTGTAATTGCTGCTGTAGTTCCATTGTAACACACCAGCCCCGAAGGGAAATTAAAGTTTGCAGCTAATAGGGTTGTATGATCCTTCAACCTTTGATGTATTGAATCTAGAGCAGCCCATGGAATACTGATTTGATGCACAAAGGATCATTTTTAACAGCGGCTGTACCTCCAATTTCCTCGCATCTAATTCTGCTTTCAAACCCGAGGCCGGTGTCGGTGTGTGCAGGGGCAGCACGGCGGCGAGGGGAGGGCTCACGGTGCGTGGGCAGCGTCCGCCCACCCAGCTCCACGTCCCCACTCCTCCACCCATGGGTCTGGGGGTTGAAGTGCCGCATGTCTGAGTGGGTAACTCATGCATGAGTGACAGCCAGGACAGGGCAGCACCGCCTGTGTGCCTGTGCGTGCTTTCAGAATTAGGCAGAGGTCGCTCACCTTCGCGTGGCTCCCTGCATGAAGGATTACTTCTTAGCTCTGGACTACAATAATTTTCTCAGTGCCTCGAGGACAGCCAGGTCAGCTGGCTGCATGGCTGATCAACAAGGGGGAAATTCAGCCCTGGTGTCCAAGAGGTACAGCGCATCTGTGCCCTGCCAACAGCAAGGTGCTGGCGTGTGCCATGCACGCCTGTGCACAGCTCCAGGTGTGCCCGCGCTGTTCTGTCCCGCGGCTCTCACCGCCCGCACCGACACCGCATCCCCAGCGCCTGGTGAGGCTCCAGGTCCAGCTCCAGCTCCAGCCCGTGTGGGAAGCAGCTTACGCTGTGACTCCTCTAATTCATGCCATAGCTGGCCTGCCACATCCATTCAGAGAATATGAATTCTGCAGCAGGAACATCGGTTTCCTGAATTCAGTTTTCAGCGAGAGTGCAATGTGTCACCTTCCTGCCTGGACGTGATTTCCTTAAAGAAGCAATTACTGGTGTTTCTAAGCACAACAGCCCACTCCCCATTAACCACCCGCAATTACAAAGCAGACCTCTGCCGTGCAGCCGGTCCCTGGTGTCACCACCCGTGGCCATCGGTGGTGGACGTGGAGTCCCCGTGCTGGGTGCTGGGCGCTGGGTCCCAGCCACAGGGGAGAACCCGGCCACCCCCAGCCCCCACTCCACAGCCCAGGCTCTGCCAGCCGCCTGCTGCACCTGCTCTGCCTGCCTGGCCTCACACAGCACAGCAAATCCATGCCATAAAGGCGCTCTCCCTAATTACTTCAGTTAATTAGCACCTCACAGCATCCTCAGGTCACCCAGGAGCCCCCAAGGCCGTCCCACCACCACCAAGACTGCGCCGGGGACCCCACACCACCGGGACCCCGCTCCCAGCCAGGGACAGTGCCCGGCACCTAAATCCCTGCTGAGGACAGCAGGCAATTTAGACCAGAGTGCAGCAACTAATTAAATCAATATGAGATAATGAACAGCAATTAGAGGTCCAGCTAGGCACATCTTCTCTTGTAAATACTGTTTCTCTCCCAACGGGAAGCTCTTTTTTAATAATCTGTTTGTGTTTCATTTCCAGGAGCCGTAATTCCCCAAAGAAGCAATTTGGGAAAGTGATTTGTTTGTCTGTATAATTGCCAAAGCACTTAGTGAGACTTGTTTGTTTTTCTTAGCTCCTGCTACTCCCGGAAAGAAACAATGCGGATATTTCTCGTGTTATTTCCGCCTCTCTCTGGCTTCTTCTGGGGTGGCGGGTCCGCAGCTGGCAGCGGGGCATCGGCAGGCACACCGCCCCTCGGCCGCGGCAATGCGAGCTGCACGTGTGCCACGAGGGAGCTGCGGGAGCTGAGCCCCAGGAGCATCGAACCCACAGCGAGCTGTGCAGCGAGTGCCACGCTCCAGCCTTCTGCCGTCGGACAAAGCATTTCCTTCTATAGCTTCCAGAGCACGGCCTCCCCGTGGGCTGCTCTTTCTTTTTCTGTTTTACAGCAAAAGTTCTGCAGATGTTCCCCATCCAAATACTCTTATCTTTCCCGCGGTGCTGCAGCTCCTCTGCTTTGTGTCAGCCCAGGCAGGATCTCCTTATGTGGAAGTTTCTGCAGACACCACGAGCCGCCCGCCGCGCACCGCCGGCTCTGCCTGTCCGCGTAGGGCTGGGAGCAGCACGTCCCTGCTGGGCTGGGCTCGGTGTCACCACTCCATGGGCAGCAGGCGCTCCCGGCACCGCTTCTGTGTCACCATTTCCTTTTCGCTTCCGTTCATTTTCACGAGCTCTTCCCGAGCTGTCCACGGTCCCAGGCAGGGCCTGCTCCCAGCACCTCACAGGTCCGGCAGGCACACAGGCAGGGCAGCGCGTTCCTGCCGCTGGGCACACAGGCAGCCAGGCAGCGATGTGCTTCACCTCTGCAGTTGCCCCCTCGCAGCCTTGGGGGTCTTCCACTGGTGCCGCTGCTCCCCTCCTGCTGCTCCCCTCTGCGCCTCTGCCTCCAGCACCAGGCAGGGCAGCAAGCCACCGACACTGCAGAGGCTGCTGTCAGCCTCTGTCAGCCTCTCTCCATGCATTTTCCTTCCACTTTTGAAGGTTTTGTAAACCATGTTTAAGTCCAGAAAGGAAATCACACTTCCCGGCTGCCATCTCACAACATTCCCTGGGGTTAAGGAAGTGGCATCCTCTCAGGAGCCTTCCACCTCCCGTCTGGGCCAGAAGCAAACCCCACCCCGATTACGTCCCGCATCTGTGCCCGAGGGTTTCGCACTGACCAGATGCTTCGGAAACCGCACACGCTGCCTTTGTATGATAATGGCCCCAGCAGCATGCCATGCGAATGCTCACTGCCATTGAGTCATATTAAATTGCAATAACCTTTCAAATTAAACCAAGCACCTTGTTTATTAGCAGTTAAATGCTTCCCTGAGCCTCTGAGCTACGGCAGGACATAGGATGCTCTGTATACAATCACATAATTGGATATCTATGGCTTGTTTAGTTTGCAGCCAATTAGATAGCAAACAGGTTATAGTCCGCGTACGTATTAAATACGACTTTAAGCACTTCCTGTGGGGATTAGTTATTATTTAATTCAGCCGCGCCACAGGCTCCACGCTACGTCAGGCCGTGCTGAAGGCCTCGGGACGGGACGTGCCCGGGTCCAGCCCTGCAGGGCCAGGGGCAGGGGCAGCAGCACAGAGGGCTGTGGGGCCGGGGGCTTGCAGGGGGAGCAGCACAGGGAGCCCCCGCTGTGGCCGGCACCCCCCGGCTGCGCACCTGGGGCTGGAGGAGTGGAAGCGCTGCCTGCTGCCAAAAATCATACGCTGTATTTTTCTTCTCTGTCTCGTACAGCTGAGCTGACTCCTCCAGGGCAAATACTCATACTGTCTCTCTGTTTAACATCTCAAAACCTGAAGCTGCACAGTGTTTTCCTTGCAGCTTTGAAAGGAGACAGGCATATTTTGACAAACCGAGATTATCTGAAATCATCTCTGTTAGAGTGAGCGGTTGGTGCATAGAACTTAATTATAAATTAATTAATAGCAGCAAATTTACAACCCAAACGAGAGGGAGAAAGAGGTAGAAAAGATGATTTCAAAGTGAAGGCAGCAAGCCTGGAACACGCACAGCCTAAATACAAATGCCTCTGCCAGCAGAACCCCGCAGCGCCCGAAGCCGTGGGTGCTGAGCTCCGTGCCGTGGGGTCCGTGGGCCGTCCCCCCGCAGGGCTGCCGTGCGTGGGCAGTGGGTGCTTGGGTGGGTTGTGATGGCAGGGCCGGGACCGCCTGCAGCAGCCCAGGCACCCACTGGCCCCTGCGCCAAGAGGGGAATGGAGCGAAGTGACCGAGGGTCCCGCAGTGTGCCCGTCCTCAGCCAGCAGGGAGCGAATCCCGGCGGTGCGCGCCACCCAGCCAGCTTACCAGCAGTTGCTTTCTTGTCAAAACTTTCACAGCGGCTGTGTGGCAAAGACTTTTACTTTTGCTTACAAAACAGTGCTGGGATTTCTCCAGGGAGGCAATGGATTCTGAATTTGTAAAGCTGCTTTCACCAGCACTCAAGACTGAAAGAGGAATTGAGATAAACATTTGCATTTTTATTTTGCTGCCACAGATCTCTGATGGAGCTTCACAAGCAAAAGGATGGCCCCTTTTGTGCATGTTGCTGTGCTAAGTGTCAATCATCCACAGAACGCACGGTTTCCAGCCATCTCTAAGCACAACGTGGGACTGGGCCCAGGTGGGGCTGAGCTGGTCCAGCACCACCTCCCCGTGCTGCTCCGGCCACCGGCTGCCCCGCTCCTCTGCGTGGTCCTGGGGGAAACTACGATGGGGGAGAGGAGCAGAAGGAGCAGGCAGCTCGGGAAGTTTCGGTTCCTGTACTCACATGCCAGCGGCAGGGTGAGGGAGCCCAGGAAAGCACCAACCAGCATCAGAAGCTGCTTTGCCAACAGAACAGGCCCAAAGCTGGGAGGACCCAGGCATATGGAAGGCAAACCAGCGACCTGAGCAGACAGGACACCGCCAGGACACCGCCAGGACACCAGCAGGACACCAGCAGGACCCCACCAGGACAGCCCCTTTCCTTGGTGCCGTGACCGAAGAGCGCTCCGGTACCCGGAGCCGTGCCCGGGGCAGGGGCAGCAGCTGCCCCGTATTTGGGGCTGATGTGCAGAAACCATTCCTTTGTTCCGGCTCCAGATGTTTTCTCCAAAATTGCCTTTACATCCCCATCAAAACATCCCGAGGGGACTTGCTCATCACGATGAATTTTTCAATTAAATAATCCAAGATTAAAACTGATCCGTTTTGACTTTCTTTACTCTCTCAAACATTTCAAAGGTAGTAATGAATTACGGTATATTTCTCTTTTTTCTTACATTTTATTATAATATTTTAACAGCTGTCAGGTTGTGTCATTCTAATAAGATTGTTTCAGTGTTTATGAATTGGAACATTTCTCTACATTTTCCGTTCTGGGAAAGACAGAGTTCCGGCTCTGAGAACCAGCTCCGGGGGAGAGAAAAGAGATTTCAGATACTGAAATTCCTCCCGGGAAAGTGTTTTGTTTTCCACATAGGCTAAAGTTAACACGAAGTGAAAATGCTCCACATTCCACCCCAACGTCGCACCATGGTTGACTGAATATTCATTTTGGTTCTGCAGGTCTCTCAAATCAGGGTTTTGCCGTGCCGAGTCCTGTTCCGTCAGATAAGATAAAGCTGCTCCAAAGGTTAGAACCCCTCTCTAATTAAGACCTCCATAAGCACCTCTATTAATGTGTGGTATTTATGCCTAAATACAACGAAAACAATCTCTCTTTTTCCATACAGTACTGCTATTTTGAACTCTCCACATCTTCTGGAGAGAGCGCTCAAGTTTTGTAGACTTCTTAAAATTCTTGTTGTAATTTTTTGTTGTTGTTGTTACAGAGCATCATAAATTAGCTGTCACCATTTTTTAAAGGTTACTGAATGTGTAAAATAATGTTTGCCCGATTCAGGAGTGCAGTAGTTTATGCAATTATAAAATAGCACATCAAAAAAGCCAGCTTTTCCCTCGCTACTTGCATAATTCATCACTCATTCCGTTGTCATGGGCAAGACCTCTCATATCTTTCAGACAACAAAAAATTAAGTTTACATTCTCTTACCTAATTAAAAATTTAAAAGTTTAAAGGAAGAGAGTTTGTAAGCTGTACAATCATTAAAAAGCAGCAGACGTAGAATTAAAAACCACAAACTCCGGTGACAGGGATGACACACGGTTCTGCGGTGGGGCGCCGCAGGGAGCGGGCGCGGAGCTCCGTGGCAGAGATGGGCGCTGAGGACGGGGACAGGGAAGCCAGGGCATCCGTGGAACTGCCAGAGCACGAGGGAGTGACCGAGCCCCGGCTGGGCACAGCCAGGGCACAGGACCCCGGCACCAGGCACCGGACACCAGCCATGGGAGGAGCACCGGTATTTGTGCATGCATGGACAGGGGTATATGCACAGAGGCATACGGACGTGTCTATTGATATGCAGGTGAACGTGTGCATACACGTGTGGATGGGTATACACCAGTGTATGTATGCATGCACACATGCAGCTGCGGCTTGAAGGAATGGACAGGCTCACTTATCTCGAATCTACACCAGGTCAGAAGGAGCCCTTGTGGCACAGCTCAACACAGACCTGGCTTTTCAGGCACCCTACAGCTTTTGGCACAAGCAAGCAGACGCTGGAGGTAAGCCCCACAGAGGATGCCCTGCAGCAGCCAGCAGTGCTGGGCTAGCTGCCTTGGGGAGGGACCCACGTCCCAAAGCGGTGTCCTCCACGGAGGACACACCACACGGCAGAGCTGCTGACGTGCCAGCGCAGCAGGGACAAGCTGCCCACGCAGGGACGGGGACGCCCCTGCTGGCCCCGGGTGACACGAGGGCCGCAGTGGCAGCAGGAGGTGGAGCAGGGCCAGGGCTCAGCAGAGATGCCCTGGAGTTTCCCCGCTGCACATGAGAAGGAGGAGAAAGCATGGAGACAAATCCCACAGAGCAAACGCAGGTGGTAACGAACACTCATAATGTGTGTTGTGTGGAAACACAGCCATAAATCAGGTGGAAACGCAGCGATCCCAGAAAGGGGGAGGCTGAACCGCGCCGGTTACCCCTGCTCTGCCCTGCGGTAAGCAGTCGCCTGCTCCCCTTGCTCCCCGATGTCACCCCGGGGTCTCCCCACGTGTGCCCTGCTGGCACGGGCTGGGCGTGCTGCTCTCAATGACGCCGAGTGACAAAATCTGCATTAAGTGAACCAACAAGGCCATCTTGGAAGAGGCCAAGTAGGAAAGAGCGGGCCCCATTGCCTAATGGGACTTATCAATTATTATCTCAGGCCATATTTCTTTGAGAGGTGATTGTTTCACAGAGCCTGACATCTCATATAGCTTTAAATTACTCACAACCGGGACGCCTTACAAGATAGCAGTAAAATCAGGAGAGGATTGGGCAATGTAATTATAGTATGGAAATGATGTTGATCGCTCAAGCAGTGAACAGACCTTGAATCGAACCCCCCCGCCCCCCTGCTCCTTGCTGCCGCCGAGCACCTGAGCGGGCTGGGGAGCGGGCAGCGGCCGCGGCTCCTCACCAGGCGCCTGCGACCAGCACGGGCTGCGGATGGGGCTTGAGCATTTCGGGACCCTTTCCATGGGCACCTCCAGCCGGTTTCCCTTGGCTCCCCCCGAGGTAACTCACACCGGGCAAGGTGGGGCAGGGGGCGCGTTGGGTGAGGCCGTGCCTGTGCCACAGGCACAGCAGGGATTTTGTGCTCGTTGCACAAATACGCACTTAGTCATTGCCCGAAGTGCAAATGTTTCAGCAAAAATAGCCCCTGATGCAAATCTGACTTTAAACACCCCTAAACCTGGTACCATCTAACAGAAGCTACTTTGCATGTTTGTATGCACCATCGTGATAGACCTACAGACAGACCCTGCCTGGCTCTAAAACACAGCGCCGTGACCCAAACGGATCGCTCGGGAGGACCTTTACGAAGGCCAAACGTCCTTCCTTGGACTTGGATATGTTATAGCCAGCACCGGTCCAAAAGTAACATTTCAATTTCAGGGAGAATTTCACGGCTTTGAAACTTCATTTTGCCCTTAAATGGGATTAATTTTTAATCTTTAAAAAATATATATTATTTCAAAAGATGACCCTTCAATTTTGTTACTTCAGGTATTTTGACATACTGTATTTCAGAAGTCAAAGGGAAAAAAAAAACAAAGGAAATGATTAAATTAAAATGAAATGTTCATATGAAAACAATATAAAAACTCCCCATCAAATTGTGAAGAAATCAGTAAAGCCCTCAAAGCTCTGATTTCACAGGACCTGCTCTTTCCGTTGCTGCAGAGCCCAGCCGTCAGCACCGAGGGGGGGCGCAGACCCTCGCGCAGCAGGACGGGGATCACGCACCGCGAGCACCGCGCGCTGCACGTGGCCGGGAACTCAGATCTGCCTGGCCATGCCGGCGGTGCCATGGGCAGGGCCTGGGGGGCAGGAGGAGCACAGGGGGTGTCTGAGCTTATTCTGAATGTTGATGGCGACATTTTCCAAACGCCTTATGGGTTGTCAGAGGTAATGGAATTGAAATGGAGAAATCTCCCTCTGCGAAAGCTCCTTTGGGAGGTTACTCAGAAATGAAGCCAGGGGATCAGCCCAGCCGGGCTTGTGTCAGAGCAGCCGAGGGGACGCAGCGGGAGCAGGGTGCCCGGCCAGCACCCCGGGTGGGGGACACCTGGGGCAGGACGCTCCGGCTCGTGTCGGCTGGGCGCCCTGACAAACGCGGAGTGTGAGATGGATTAGGGAGGCTTAGGAATTAAGGAAGGCAGTGATTATGGATGTTTGTGCCTGTTTTCACTTCCTTGCAAGGATTAATGCTCCCCTCTGCTTCCCTTATGATAAAGACTGGTGTTTTATGGCTGCGAGTCGTAAGTGCCTTCACCCGAGACAACACTCCTGATTACCATTCACCCTCTTCAGAGACAGAATGAGCTCCAAAAGAAGAAAACTCCACATACCTGTCAGGAAATCACAGGTAGAGAATGAAAGTCACTTAGCATTCTGCATAAACCCCAACAGTCCCCCGAGCCTGACTGGTAACCACAAAGAACGGTTCCCAACCCCATCGTCCCCCTTCCGGGGGGATCCCCGCTGCCAATACCTGCTGTCGGCACCAAGATTTTCCTGGATGCTGCTGAGAACGAGCGGACAATAAGAGCCTGGCGGGATGTTCGCTGGTGACAAGCAGCAAGTCTGCAGGAGAGAAAATGAACGTCCCTGAGGACAGTCACGGAGCGGCGCCTTCGCCTTCAAAGGCAAACCCTGGTGGGAGGGCTGGGGCAGGGAGCAGCAGCCTATGGGCACGGATGACAGGGCTATCACTGTGATGCTCTTACATGCTGGAGCAGGAATGCTGCTTGCAGGAGAGCTGAGCAGGAAAGGCAGAAATCATGACTTGCTTTTTTTTTTTTTTTTTCTTTTTTTTTAATTAAGCCCTGCTTTCCTCGACTCCTTAAAAGTTGGTGCTGTCAGGCTTAACAAGCAGCTGTCAGTGCTGTCGCCAGCAGGGAGGAGCAGGGGCAGGGGCTCACACAAGGGCTCGCAGACACCCCAGGCCCTGCCAGCCCCCAGGGGTTGTGCCCCCACCGTGCCCAGCCTCCGGCCCCACCGCACGTCTTCTGCCTCGTCCCTGCCCGGTGCTGGCTGGCAGGGAGCGCTCCTCCTGTGCCGGACTGCAGGCTCAGCCGCTGTAACACCCTCTCCCTGCAGTGCTGGAATGATCCCAGCTAATGAGGTTAATTAATATGTTCCTCCAAGCCCAGAGGATCTGGGGAAGATCTGGATCCACCTGTCCCCACCGGCTGTAAGACGTGCACCCAGGAGCAGGTATTATCCAAAGGTTACCCGGTGCAGATGTGCTCCAGGCCATGCCAGGAAATAATAAATCACTGTTTATTAAAAGCCTTTTAAGAATGCTCGCAGAATAAAAGGATGTTGTTGGCCCTGCCCCTGCTTCTCTCCTCCAGTTCATGCCCAGCCTCGGGAAGGGAAGCTGGTGCTGAGCCCATCATCCCAGAAGCACCTTAAATGGGGAATGCTGGGCTTTGGGGCCAGGCTGGAGGGAAGCCAGTACCAAAGGGGAGGCTAAGAAAGATGGCCAGCAGAGCAGGGAGACAGGCAATAATGCTGATGGGCCTGATACAGCAGCCGCGGAGAAGTCCCGATCTTGAAACGTATCCAAAACAAGCATTGCATTTGGTCTAAAATGATGTCACTGCTGATCCTTAGTGTGGTAATTACAGTGAAAGCCTTTTGCAATTGTATCCTCTGAAGGGTCATTAATGCAACCCAACCGCACCAGTAAATGTCTCATTAGTCTTATTTCAGACTTATGTATTTTTCAGAGCTACAGAATCCTAATAGTCTTTTCCCTCCAATAACAGTAAGAGCTGCTCCCCACTCGGCACTGCTGGCAGTGGCCCCACTCTGCTCACCAGGCTTCTCAGGGACGGACGGGCACCGGGAGCCGGGGCTGCAGAGGTCAAGGGCTGGCTCCTGGCCTCTGGTCCCTGCAGAGGCTCCAAGAGCAGCTCCCGCTCCTTGTTCACAGCAAACGTCATCCGGCTGGAAATCGGGGTGAGGTGGAAAGGCATCTGGGCCCGCAGACGTGGGATCGCCACCTCTGGAGCTCCCGGAGTCAAGCGTCAATAGGCAGCGGTGGCTGCGGGGAAGGTGGGTCAGATGCCGCTCTGTGTTCCTGCTGACCCCGTGTTGGGGGAAAGGGAGAATGCCAGCTGTGTTTGCAGAAGACTTATGGCCGTTGGGGGGTATAAGACCACTGGGAGGAGACCTGAGCTCAGAGCCTTGTTGACAAATTGGAGGCCCGCTCCGAAAAAAAGCAGACCGAGACCCAGCAGAGACAACCAGCGGTTGTGCAGCTCAGCAGGAGCAGCCAGCTGCACAAACACGGCGGGGCAGGCAGGCGCTGCCGAGAGGGGACCCGGATTAGAGGGGTCAGCAGCTGCACGGGGACAGGGAGCTCCCTCTGCCACGAGAGGCCGACCCCTGATGCCTGCGAGGCGCACGGAGACTCGCCTGGACCTCACTCAGGTGGGACGTGTGGCTCTGGTTTGCCACTGTGGCAGCTCGCACAGAGCAGGGAGACCCGGGCTGATGCATTTCAGCCCCATGGAGCAGCCCCAGCCCTAAGGGTCCCCCCCACCTGGAGCACCACAGTACCAGGCTCGTGCCCATTCGGCACCACGAGGGAGCCGAGAGGTTCAGTGCCGGCCTCAGCCCTCACTCCCCTGCTGCAACAGGAGATGCGGGGACATGGGGAGACCCCTCCCCAGCCAGGACAGGGCAGGGGAGCGGGGGAATTGTGGGAGGAAGCCACTCCCCAGCAAACGGCAAGACCAAGAGCATTGTCACTGCGCTGCCACAGCCTTGAGATGCTCCACTACTGCTGCTGGTGTCCCAGCAGAGAAAGCAAGGGGCAGTGAGCAGAGGGCGGTGGTCGGCCGGCTGCCCTGGTTTCTGGCACAAGGACACCACCCAGCAGGAACTCCACAAAGGAAAGCCTGGAAAATCTGCCTGGCTGCATCCTCAAAGGCTGCGAGCGGGAGCCGCTCCCCAGGACGCGTCCTGGTCCCGCACCCCCTCCCAGCACATCATGTGTAGCTGTTCCTCGCGCAGCCAACTCCTTTAATCAGAGAAGAAAAACTCTCAGAACACAGGATTCAAATCCACCAGGAAAGGTGACAGATTCTCCTATTCTTCAAAGAGGCTCTTTAAATATTAAAAATAGCATTGTTGTTTTAGCAGCGTTAATTTAAGTGATGCACACATGACACATTTAATCGCCTGTGCGTGCTCCAGACACAGCACTTCTCTGCAGCGACAGCAGCCAGGTAGGAGCTTTCTTTTTCTAGTTTGGCCTACGACAGAAAAACAGAGCACAGCTGCTGCGTGAAGGAGGAGGTTTCTCCCCAGCCTTCCCATGCACAAGGTGGGACAAGACACGGGCAGCCCGTGGCATGGAGCCAAGGAGCTCCATCCTGGCTAAAGCCTGGTTAGAAACTCATTTTCCAGAGACAGGACCTAAGTAGGTCAAGCACAAGAAGTTATCTGAAAATATACCCTGACATCTTTCTTTCCTGTTTCTACATTTGATGAGCCCACACTGAATTCTTGCTCTATCAGCTCCTTTCCTTGCTCTGCTCTTCTTCCAACCTCCGTAGCCCGACAATCCATTTTGGCCCCTATTTTCAGGCCTTGGTGGGGGATAAAAGGAAACCAAAATATCCCAAGAAATCTGTGACTAAGAGGTATTTGGAATAAGCTGGCTGCAACCATCATTTTTGTCTTCTCCCTCCAAATAGCACTTCTGAACCAAGCATAACTCAGATGCGCTCTCCACCACGCTTTGTTCTAGCAAGTGCACTGAGCACCCTCGCTAGGCAGCTAAAAAACACACACCAGAAAGGGCTTAGCTTTCTTTTGAAGGCTCTACCAAGGGCAAGGGGGGAAGTATATGATTGTAAAATGATGGAAATCATCTGCTATTTGACCTTCACTAATGATGGATGGCCTGCTTGTGGAGATCATCAGCTGAGAGCCTTCACTCTGATGCATCACCTGCAGCTGCAGTGAATTGAGGGGAAACCTGAAGTCCTTCCTCACATCTCTCAGGCTTGTGCAATACACGTGGCAATAGTCCAGTTTCTGGTGACCAAGATGCTCAAGTTTACCTGTATGAAGTGAATGCAATTTGCATTTGGAATCCGGACTGTTCGTGAGTCAAACACAGGGGCCAGCTTGTGGCTCAGCTTCTTATGTCCATGTGTCCCAGCACAAAGTCCGTGTGTCTCATTAGGGCTAGCTTCAAAACAGACCTTGCCCAAGAGCTGAGCAAAGCTGCAAATAATTTAACTTTCAATACTGGCTCTTTGCCTCGCTCTGAGTCATATGTTGCTGAAGGAATTGTTTTAATCTACAAATTATTTTCTTGTACTAATTCATTCTGGTGAAATAAAACTATTGCAAATTGCTATCAGCCCCAAACCAGATACGCTTGGAGCTACCTTGTGGACAGCTCTCTCTGCTCTCAGTGATAGGATATTGAAAAGTGATCTATTAGTTCTTTGTGCTTGCCTGGTGCTTTCCAGCTGAGGATCTCAATGTGGCTACAGGGATTCTCCTTTCTTTTTACTCTGATCTTTATTATTTGAACTTGTTGCCAACAGAAAGAAAGGAATGAAGCCAAAAGCACAGAAATAAATGAGATGGAGAGATGTGGATTAGCTATATTCTAACATCCTCGGATGCAGAATATCAGGAAAGTCGCTCAGGTTGCCTCATCTGTCTTTGTGAAAAGGGACTAGGACTGCAGAGACAAGAGCTAAGGAACTGCTCATTCTCCTTATCTCTTTCTTATGGCCTTGGACTGGCTCTAAGGTGTTCAAAAAAGACTGTGCCACCTTTCAGCCAAGGTTACATGTGAGGAGGTGACAGGGGAAGATGTTCTTCAGATGCTTCTGGGGGCAAAACTGGCTTCTTCTCAGCACCCTCCCGGTGGCTTCTGCCAGCCTCTGCAAAGCAGCCGTGCCTCCGGCTCAGCCCCCGAGGCTCCCCTGCTGCGGCCCAGGGAGGGTCAAGGTGCCCAGGCATTCCTGGGTCTGTGGTGGGCAGGGGAGCTGGCAGGGGAAGGAGGAAAATACAAGCTCAAAGAAAACTTCCAGAGAGCTTAGTTAGAGCTGGTAATTAAAGGAGTAAAGGCACATAGTGCTTTATCCCAGCTCCTGCCTCTTCAAGAAAGGGAGATTTGGATTATGCATTCGGACATGTAACAAGGTCCACTGGTTTGGAACAAGAAGTCTGCCAAAACGCGCAGCCTCCGAAGGGGAAGCTGAACAGGAGAGAAGGCTGAAATCACCCCGGTGCCATCTCTGCGAGTGCAAAGAATATTAACGTGTCTCCGTGGGAAAAAAACAGCCATCTCCAGCAGAGAGAATGGGGAGTGCAAACCCCATTCCCCAGGTATGTCCTCGGATCTCACTTTCCTTGGCCAGGTGCATTTCCCGATTGCCTCTCCCTGGGAGGAAAATCCCGTGCATGGTAATTATGGTTGGCTGAGTCATGTAACTGCTGCTCTTTGACTAAGGTTTCAGAAGCGTGTTAGCATGGCACAAGCTCTTTTCAGAATTGCTGTCTCCTGTCTGCACAGGTAAGCAAGCTCACGACTGCATTGCCTCTGTCTGCCTAACATCCCGGGCAAGACGTATGCTGGCCTGGGACAGAGTGCTTGGAAACTCAAGCCAGGTGCACACGGAGGGGCAGCACCCATGCAATGCTCCCGTTTGTGTCCGGGTCTCCAGTATGGAGCACTCAGCAACAGCCAAACCCAGCCCCACGACCAGGATTGTTTCTCTATTTCAGGGAGGGCCTTTTCTGACTGCGTGTGAATAAGCAGGCAGTGGTGCCATCATCAGTGGAGCCTTGAGATGATAACTCACTGCAATATCACCGTGAGACGCACGTCGTGGTGTCCACTCTGCCACTCCAAGGTAGCTCTGGTGAAGCAGAGCGCCCAGAGATTTCAGCTCAGCAGGGGCTTAAACTTCAGTGTATGCTTGAGGCTTTTATGAGTCACATAGAAAAGGAATAGATTTTCTACAAGGATGCAGATTTCATTCTGAAAAGGTGCCTCTGTTAGAAGAGGACCCGTCCTGCAGACATGGTGGTCCGCAAACCAGGGACAGCCGGGCAAAGTCTTTCACATGCGCTCTCTGGTCTCGTGGGCTGCACCAGAGTTTTCTCTGTGTGTTGGGAATGGGACAGATAATGATGTTCAGCACACAGGTTTGATTTTGTTTGCTTGTTTCTAAATCCTAGACTTTTTCCTGTGATTTCAGAAATACTGTTTTGTACTAGATACTAAAATGTCAGTTAGAAAGACTGTGGTCTTTGTGTGTGTGTAGGTTGTATAACCTCTGCTGTTCCATGTGCAAGTGCTTGAAGGAGTGTTTGTGCAGAGCTAAGCAAACAGATGAAAACATTCCTGTGCATATAAATTTCATTCAGACGGATTTCAGTGTAACCGTGTTTGCAACCTTTTACAATTTTCTTTGCACCTGTGTTCAAGTGGTGGCACTGGCCTGATCGTGAAAGCAGATACGGTACTCAGGTATGTCCAACAAGTTTCACAGTCTACACTTGACTGCAAAATCCAGAATACATAACCTGCCTGGGACTGGTTTCCTTCTGTAGGTCTGCAAGACGAGAGCGGTGCCAAGAGCAAGAGATAACCAGAGCAGGGCGCTGAACACAGCTTCACGGCAGTTTTTGTGGGAAAACCATCAATGTGGGCAAAGCATTAAAAGCTCAGTCTTGAATGACACACTCATTCAGAAACGTGAAAGAGATGTAATAAAAACTCGTTAATATGGAATTTGCTGTTATTCATCGGTTCCTCAGCTCTCCACATATTCGCAGAGAAACAGCTCAGGAACAGATGCTGTGCTGCATGCAGCGGTGGTTTCCTACATGTGCAGCCCCCCGTACCCACTCGAAGGATTCTCATTGCACCATTTAAGGCACTTCAGGCTTTCTCCGACACTGGGAGACAACAATTTTTGCCTTCAGATCATTTTTCTAGTTGCCAGAGCCTAAAATAGCTCTCTCATTCATAGAGAAGCAATGGATGCAATTCACATTCATTATCGGCGTGTCAGTCACAACCCATGCACCCACAGTAGCTTTCCGTTCCTCTCACACCACCACTTCTTCTTCCTCGGCTCCCAGGGGATGGCAAGGTGCCTGATGACATGGATTGCTCTCATCTGACCTGCGACCCGTGGCAGTCTGCCTGCTGCTCCAGCAGCCGAGCCCAGTGAGATGCAGGAGCACCGCGGCCTCGGCAGCAGTGGAACCGGCCCCGCACATCCCTGAGCACAGCGGTGCTGTCAGCAAGCACCCGGCAGCAGGAACCAGCTGCACCAAACAGTGCGGTTTTGGAAGCACCGAGGTCTCTGCATGCTGTGATTCAGCACTGGGCAGATCTGGGTGTGCCCAGTATAACCAGCACGCTGACTGGCTCTGAGGGCTGGGACGCAGCGGGATGGGGGTTCCGAGAGGGGGGGCACACAGCAGGGTAGGTCAGCAGGGGAATGGGGACAATTCAAACACCTCTGAGCTACAAGCACCGAGTGCTGTTTGCTTAGACTTATTCTATTTATTTGCATACCTCTCACTTGAGAAAACTTAGGGGGACTCCAAAAGTCTAACTTGGCCTTAAACTCCTCTTGAAAGCACACTGCTTCTCACTGATAATTTGCTGAGTGCTCCTGCTCTGCAGGTGGAAGCAGCAGCACTGGTGTGCGAGTTCACTGCGACCTGCAGAGCCACAGCAGCAGGAGCGAGGCGTCTGCAGCCAGCAGACGTGGGGCCTGGGGAGGGCAGATCCTCTTGCGGGCCGTTTCCGGGACTATTCCCCCAGCAAACATCTCCGCCAGCTCTAGCACAGCCCTGCAGGACGGGCAGTGCCGCAGCTCTGGCTGGGTGCTGGTGCTCGGGGCTGACCCTGCTGGTCCTCCACAGCTCCTGTTAGAGCCGCCACCCTTCACCACAACCCCTTTCTGCACAATGTGGCCCTTTTCTTCCCCAGGCCATATGTTTAGTTTTACAAAGGTGAAAAGGCCTGTGCAAACACTGAGCTGCCCCAGCCCGCTGCCGTATCCTGCAGAGCTGCAGCTCCCGGTGCACACCTCCAGCCCGTCCTGCTGTTAATACTCCTCACATGCTTCCGTGTAAGTGATGGAGAAAAGTGTCAGGCTGGGGAAAAGACAGATCACGAGTATTTCTGGCCCTGACATTTTCCTCCAGATATCTGGATTTCCATATATTTGAAAACCTAATATAAACAACAGAGAGAAAATTTGCATTTCGGGCAGTGAGGAATGAAAAATGGAGGCGGCGTAATGTATTGCTGCTCGAAGAAGAGGAATGACAGTGGTAAAGTCGAGCACACACGACAGCACCCAATCGGCTTGTGGCAAACTCATTTCCTGGCAGAATATAGGGTTTCATCTGCTGGAACATTTAATAGGCATCAAAGAAAGATCACTTCCCTCCTCTCGGTGCAGATTGAGAGCCTTCGCTCTTGCTTTATTTTTGCCATTTTATTAAACCCTTTATATAGTTTTAATACAATATGTATGATCCTCCTGAAAACAAATAAATTCTTAGGCGCTTCCCAGATTCTAAGGATTTCTAATGGTTACGTATGTTTTATTTATATTTTCAGAGAGACATTAAATATGTGATGTGTAAAAATATGCAAAAAAAAAAAAAAAAAAAAAAAAAAAAAGATCAACTCTAATTTATTGCTTCATACAGAACGACGCTATGTTATGCCGTTAATTCGCAGATCTGGGCAGAGCCAGCCCGGGGAAGGGGCTGAGCACACTCCTGGGTTTTGCTGCCTGGCCCACAAGCAGTGCCAGGTGCCCTCCGGCTGGGTGCAATCCTCGCCTTCCCCACAGCCACCCCGGGCTACGTAAGGAGGGAGCTGGGAAGCTGCAGGGAGCAACACCCAAGCACCCGGTACCAACAAGCCTTCTCGCAGGTGACCGCCCTGGCTCCTTGCACTGATTTCCCTGCTGCGTGTGGGATGAGCTGGCCCCTAGCCGAGCCCGGTGCGCGCCCCACCACGGGGCTGTGGCTCTGCTCCTGTCACACACAGGGCTCCCCACAGGAGTGCTGCGATGCCCTGTGCGCCCTTCGCTGCCCCGAGGCAGGGCTGACAGCCTGTCACGGCCACGGCGCGTGTCTGCTGGGGGACGGGGCAGCAGAGTTCCTGGGAGAAGTGCTCTTGGTACTGCGAGGTGCAAGGCAGCTCGCATGCATGGCCTGCTGTGTGACAGAACACCTGGCTGGCTGTTACCAGTTTTTCTGTCCCTTCTGAATGTCTTTTCTAGTGTCTGTGACTTCCCTAAGCCAGCAAGGCAGCGTGAGGAATGGGGTAGGAGGAGGCAGCGCAGCATGCTTTTTGATGGCAGCATTCAGCAGAGCTGGAAGCAGAGTGTCTGGTGAACTTTAGCTAGGGCTTGAAGCAGCCTTTTGCTTTGAGGCTCCCTTATTTAGGAACAAAAGAAATAGATCAGAACATTTCACTCCTTCATCAATTCTGGTCAGGTTCAGCCTGGCCACACGATCTCTCCAGCTCAGGCATATCCTTGGCAGGGATCTCCTGCCTCCTAAATTCACACGCACACCAGCACGCAGGCGCCTGCTGCACTCGTGTGACTGACGCCTGCGCCGCTGGGAGGGCGGCTCACACCAGGACATGGGCACTGGCATGGTGCTGCCTGCCGTGCTGTGCTGCCGCTCGTGCTGCTCGTCTGCGGGGATTAGCACCAGCCTGCAGTGTGCCCCGCCAGGCCACATCTCGCATCGCGGACACAAATGTGGGGTGTGACATTAGCTGCATGCCGTAGCACCCCCCTGGCTGGGGCTGGAGGTGGTCAGCGAGGCTCAGAGTATTCGTAGCAGATGAGACCTCATCACAGAAATAACTTCACTGATAAAAGCTATGGGGACAAAGAAGACCAAGCGTATGTGGCTTTCACCAGGAGGCACCATGAGGTTCTTAATGTCACTGCAGAATGTGCCGAGCCTGTAAATGCTTATTGCTACACCCTAATTGCGTATTACAGATCCATAACTCTGGCTACATGGTAAGCATCCTCCTGCAGAGGCGTCAGGGACACAAGAGAGACTTTTACAGCCTTTCTATCTCGGGCACTTTACAGTTATTTTTAATGCCACCAGAGACCCCCATAAATCTCCCCAGGCCCCTCCTGCGGAGGCAGGAGCCGGTGCCATCGCCCCGCGCTGTGCGCGCTCTGCCTTGCTGGAGCACGGCGCCCGCTGAATACATTATTTTTGGTCTTGTGAGCACAGCGATACGAAGTGACCTCCTGGTTAAGGGTAACCTGTGCTAACAGAGCTGTAGTCATGTTGATTCAGAATATCTTTCATGTGTGTCCTTTAGAAAAATGTATTTGCAGACAACAGGATCAGAGCTGGAGCCGCGGGTGCCTTCCGACGCAGAGCGTGACACACGCCTGCACTTCTTGCAGATCGTTAGTTCGGACACGGGCGTACACAGACACAGGCAAGAGCTGGGTTAGCCTCCAGATCCAGCCCCTCGCACCGTGGTCGTGGCGGGTGGCAATGCTGGCAGTGTGCAGCCCTGCTCTTCCTGCTCTGCCTGCAGATCCGGGCTCCAAACCTCTCCTTTCTCTCAGAGCTCTGCACGTTCCAGGGGGAAGCTCTGGAAGTCCGGAAAGGACAGCTCCTGTATGCAAAGCCATGCCTGGGGCCAGGTGTCAGCTCTGAATCGCTATGAGGCTGGAGACCTGAGCTCAGCAATAGCTGAGCTCTCGGCTCGCTGGCCAAAACAAGAATAACACAATCAGAAGAGTTAGCTTTCTAGTTATCCCAAAATGAAGATGACAATGAAAATGAAGCGGCAAAAGAAATTATTCAGTTGTCCGTAAACAAAAGCTTCATTTTGCTTACAGCCTTATCTCTTTACTTACACACCTGCATTTTTAAATGAAAAGAATTAAAAAATAATAAATCCAGACCAGGGTAACTTCACATCCCAGGCGAGGGAACTGCTCCCCAGCTCCCACAGTGCCAGCGGGGCCCTGGGACGGAGCCGCCCGGGCTCCGTCCTGCGCGGGGCAGCCGGGGGCAGGACAGGGCAGGCAGAGCCTCCCCATCCCTCGGGGCACGCTGCAGCTTCCAGGGCAGCTCACTGCCCACAGCCGGAGTACAGATGGAAGAGAAAGGAGAGAGGAAGGAGAGCAGCGTTTCTGCCAATATTTTTCTTAGACAGCTTCCATTCCAGAATTAGATACCAGCAATCGCCATCGCTGACTACTCCAGCCCTGGAAGTGATTTTATCTCAAGGCAGTGGATATGCGAGCAGCTTCTCCAAGGGGCTGGGAAGCAGATGGGAGGTGGCGGGGTGCCCAGCTCTGCTGGCCGCCGGCCGGCGCGGTGTGGAGGGGGCGGCATTCCCCCCGCGGGGCTTGGGCTGCAGCCGGCAGCTGGGCACGGCGCTTGCTGACCGTGGCCCTGCGGCCCTGCGGCCCTGCCGCCAGCCCTCGCCTTCTGCTCTCCTGCAGGGGAGTGCAGCGCCCGCTCCAGCCGGGTGCCCCAGGGATGCGGTGCCGGCTGCAGGCTGTGACGGCGCTGCCGTGCGGGGTGGTGTCTGGGTGCCTGGCAGGGGAACGCTGCTGCTCGCTCGTTATTAAAAGCAAGCCCTGACTGCCTTTAATTTTTTCCCACAGGTTTTTCAGTTTGACTCCAGCAGTGGTGACGGGCAGGCCTGGCTCTCGCTGCGTGTCAGGAGGCAGCTGGTGGTGCCATGCAGACTGACCCACACCCGTCCTTGTCCTCAGCAGTGGTGCGTGGCCCTGGGCCCGCTGCCCATGGGATCCCCCAGGCCCTAAGGACGCACTGCCTGAACAGCTTTCCTCGCCGCTGCCAGGCCCAGGGACCAGCCCTGGCACAAAGGCGGCTGTTCTTCTTTGTCCCCACTCCTTCACGGCTCCCAGCAGAGTAGGAGCAGGCACAGGACACGGCACCTACACAATGTGGATGAAAGAGGATGCAGTTCCAGCTAGCCAAGGCCACAGGCGAGACGCCACTGCCATTCCCACTAACACAAGCTTGTGGTACTACACGGGTGTCTCAGCCCTTCAAGTGGGGAAATTTCCTAGAGTTTCTGAGAGCTTCGGCCCAGTCACGCCTCTCCCTCCCTGCACCAGCAGCTACCCCAAAGCCACCGTTTGGCACCAGCTTCGCTCCGCAGTGCCCGGGGCCGCGGCTCCAGCCCTGCCTGCCCCAGCCGCACGGGCACGGCGCTGGCTGCGGCTGCCCGGCGGTGTTTAGCTTTCCGGGTTTGTAGTTGGAATGATGATTCTCATCACCACTTGAATTTAATTTAAATGGTTTGCTTCTGCTTTCATTTTATTGGCACCCATTATATCCCCCTTGTACCTCTGGCATTTCCTTAATAGTCTCTTGACTCATCTGCTCTCAGGAGGAGAAACATTTTTTACAAGAACAATATGAAGTAACAGTTATAAAATCTGTAGCCTGGTGATAAATGTTAAGGACTCATATTCTTTTATTGGAAATTGCTGTCTTTCAAATGTTTAACAGATTTGTAAAAATAATTTCTCCAAAAGGTTACGGTTCTATTGAACTCCATTAGAGAGAGGCTGTGCTCTAAATCATGCACCGCGTCCAGGAGCCCTCGGAAGGGGACACACCAAAGTCATAACTTTCTCCCTTCATACACAACATCGGCTGGCTCCTTTCCAGCATTATTCCATTTCCAGGACACTTTCCTTGACCCTTGGGTCCTTCAGCCACAGCAGAGGGGGTGCGCCTGCCTGAATCCAGGCGTGAAATTATGAAGGAATGGGCCTGCGGTCGCTGCGCTTGTGCTAAGACCTCAGATGTGAAATCGCCACTTTTTTTTCCCCTTCTCCTCATACTGGCCTGTCGCATGCCGGGCGGAAAAGATTGTATTTATCACCTGTCAGGGTTTGGCAGAGCTGAGTTACGTGGAGCAGGACAGCATAAAATTATCATACACAAGCATGAAATTACAAAATCGCTCGGAACTGAACAACAAAATTATTTCATTTCTGAGAGAGGCCATTCCATTTTTTAGTCGTGACACCTCAACTGCCAAACTTTGAATTGAAATTGAGTGTGAGGTGCATGGAATATAGACAGCAATAACAAGCAAAGGCATGTAAACTAGCCATGCAAATACACTACATTAATGGCCCCAGAAACCTCCCACAGGAGATATGTAACTAAATAAATGTCACATGTCCCAATAACTCAACTTTTCTTATACATTGTAAAATGAATTATGCTGCAATCGGAGCAGGCTGCTCCTGCGACGGGACTCCCATTTGCCTGGCATTCTCCTGGACCGCATGTTTTTTTGCTTTTCCTCTCGCAGCATTTATTGCCAGAGGTAGGTCAGCACTGCAAACACGGGATCACAGCACGGGCCTGACCTGCAGGGGGGATGCGGCGCAGCAGAACGGGGCTTGCTGAACCGAAGTGTGGTGACGATGTACCCAGCCTCTGTGAGAACCTGCCTGCGGTCGTTAAGATGTGTGGGAGCAAGGAACGATGCCATCGCATCTCATCCCACCTCTAAAATCCCCCGGACCTCTGGAGCAGAGCTAACATTTCTATCTGGCTGTCGCAGCCTGGGCTCAGGGCTGCTCTGTATGCACCGAAAGGTCTCGCAGAATTGTGCAGGGTTTATTAGGCTGCTTATGCAAGCCAGGCATCACACGGGGAGGTAAAAGCAGCTCTCTTCCCGGTTAGCTTCCTCATCAGAGAAGGCTCCGTCCGGCAAGCCCTCGCTCTGTCAAGGAACAGACATCGGCAGTAATTGTGGCGAGGAGTAAAAGAGCAGTTCCATTTTATTGCAACTAGTAGCATCCTTATGACTGTAGGCAAGGCGGTCCCAGAGGAGCAATATTTTATAAACACTATTTGTGTCAGAGCTTATTGTGCGTTTGCCTGGCCGTCCCCGGGGAGGCCGGTGGTGTGAGGAGCACGGCACCCTGCGCCGGCGGGGCAGGGCAGCGGGCGGCAGCCCCCGCTCGGCTCGGCGGGACGCGGCGCCATCCATCACGGGGGCAGCGGGGCTGTCAGCTCCCTCCGCCGCGCTGATGGGCTGTGCAGGGTCTGAGCGGAGCAAACCAAATGAGATGTTAAATAAAATTAAAGGCAGAGTGAAATGGCAGCCTGGGATTGGGAGAGGCACCAAGCTGCTTCCTGCTGGCTCCCTTCACCTGCCCCGGGGGCACCGCAGGCTCCCGCTGTGCTTTGCCTGGTGGCCGCTGGCATCCTGCCTGGTGGCCGCCGGACCCATGGCAGGGCAGCCAGGTGGCCCTGAGGGCTGCGGGTGCCAGCAGCTCCTTGGACCCTCCAGGGCCGGGCACAGTGCAGAATCCCCGCAGGGAGCTCAGGGAGGGCATCCCAGAGTGGGCAAGATGGGGCTGGGGGGGCACAAGAGGGGCTGAAACCAGCTGAGGGCAGCCAGCTGGGAAGGTTTGTCCATCCTTCCTTCACCATAGAAGCCTTGCCCTTGTAAGACCCCTTTCCCCCACCCACAACAGCTCCATCACTTCACGCAGCCTTGCGCAAGGTGCGGGCCTCACCCAGGCCCCCATTTAAGTGGCTCCCTGACCCCACACTGGGCCACGCAGCTGCAGAGCTTGGCGAGCACTCGCTGTGCAGAGGGCTGTGTCCGCCCACGGCCCTCTCCTGCCCGGCTGAGCACCAGCCCAGTTCCAGCCCCGCAGCCCAGGGTCATCCTGGCACACCGGGTTCCACCTATGCCATCAGTGAGGAGCGGGAGCAGGAGGATTTGTTGCTGTTTTCAGCAAAGACAATAACAAATCAATCAGACTGAGAAAGGAGACAAAGCCCATCATCGAGGCCGTGGACTAGAAATGCCCATTTTCCCAGTCCCAGATGGGGAGAAGCTTCCCACCTTCACCAGGCTCTCAGCAATGACGTGAGGCAGGGCTTTCACCCAGCTGCAAGTCTCCCAGCCTTGCACAGAAACTTTTGATCTCAGTAAATTGATATTTATTAACCATTGTTCTTCTGCTCCACTTGTTTTAAAATATGGAGAGGGATTTTGTAAGGGTCAGAATTCCGAACCGGCGCCCAAGCGGTACTTGGAAGGCAGCCCCGTGCCACAGAGAGTTTCAAGAGAAAAGAGATTCCTGGTGATTTATGATGAAGGAGGCAGACCCGGCCTTTGCTTCTCTCAGGCAAGCCTTTGATGCTGCCCCTTTAATCCTTAGCCACCTGGTAGTAATTATAACTGTAAGATAGTCTTTATATTTAATTAGAAACAAGGAAATGCTTCTCTGTATAATGAGAAGCCTCAGGCGGTGGACCCCGTGCTGCCCCCCAGGTACGCTCTGCCCAGGTGCCCGTGGCGCGGCCGTGTGTGCGCTGTGCTGAGCCCCGCGGGCACCTCGGGCACCCCGCTGCTCCCTGCAGGGAGGCCGGGAGCACCGTGGCACAAAGTGCTGCAGGGAAGGGCGGGGGCTTTAGAAACTCCTTTGCAGGAGCCATCTGGATAAAAGCCCAGCCACGATCGGGCCGGCGTGGTGAATGCCTGGGTGCTGGTGACGTCTCGGGGGGCTCCTGGTGGCCCTGAGCAGCCGCGGCAGGCGCAGGAGGCACCAGGTGGAGCCGATGGCAGCCACGGTGCTGCCTTGCCAAGGGAAGGAGAAGGTAAGAAATTATAATCAGTTTAAGTCAGTTCAACTTCAGTTCCCAGAAAAATATTGGAACAAATGATCAAACAAACTATTTATAAGCACCACGAAGATAACAGGGTGAGTAGCAGCCAACATGGGTTTGTCAAGAACAAATCGTGGCAAACCGATCTAATTTTCATCTGCGACAGGGTAATAGGCCTTCTGGATAGAAAAGAAGCAGTAAATGTCATATCTTGACTTTAATAAGATTTTTGACACCGTCTTATATGACATTCTCACAAGCAAGCTGAGGAATCATAGTCTAGATGAAAATGCTACTTGGTGAGTGTAAAACCAGCTGAAAAACTGCAGTCAGAGACTAGTCATCGATGGGTGGCTCTTGAAATGAAGAACCGTAACTAGGGTTAGCCTGTGTACAGTGCTATCCAGTATTACTGACCTGCATGATGGAAAAAATATAATTAATAATTTTGCAATCTCTGAATGCATTAGAGGACAGAACTGGAATGGCAAAAACCTTAGAAAATGCTACAAATTACTTGAAAAATAAGGTTTATCCTATGGATAAGGTGCAAGGTACTGAAGCTCAGTGCAGTTGGGGAATTACTGGTATGATAAGAGAAAAGCATCTAGGAGTTATCTGAGAACGGGAGTTGAACTTAGGCTAACAAAATCATGATGCTGAAGGAAAAGCAAACTATTTGCAGGCAATTATAAATAGAAACGCGTCACATGCGAGGCGCGGGATGCAATAGCTCTCACCAAGTCAGCAACGACGAGGAGCAGCTGAGACAGCTCCAGGTCGTGGGAGCAAGGACCAAAGGGCAAAGCCCACAGGTGGGTGAGGAGAAGGATCAGAGACCTGCAGCACCTCGGCCGAGCGAGGGGTGTGAACAAAGGCCTGCAGGCCTCCTGTCTTCCTACCCACACCCACCGTCAGGCCTCCTGTGCCAGGCTCAGAGTGTGATTGTGATTGTGAGAAACAATTTGGTGTGCCTTGGTCCTGTGCTGGCTCTAGGCAGCACTGCCCCATGCCCGAGGGCCCCCTGGGGCTCTCCGCACACCCCTTGCCCCCCTGCCAGCCCAGAGACAGCAGCCAAACGCTCACCCGGCATCATGCAGTGGGGCTGGGGGGCCTGGGGCAGCAGCCCCCTGCAGACAGCTGAGGTCCCCGAGGCACCAAACCCTGATAGTGACTTTATTATTATTATTTTTAATCAGGATAGGTTTCTGCCCATGGGAGACGGGCTGCAGGGTGCTCAGTCCTGTCCCGCAGCCGGGTGTGGGTCTGGGGGACAGCAGCAGCCGGTGCCGTGGCTGCAGGGCCCGATGAGGGTCAGGGGATGAGGAGGAAAGGGCTCGCTGCCGGCGTGACACCCCTTCCCTTTGTGCCGCAGGCTGCCGCGGGCACGGCTCAGGGAGAGGCACGCTAAAACATTTCTGATGCAGTCGGACCCCAGCCCCGCCCCCCCCCCCCCAAACCACAGTCCCAAGACCCCTCAGGGCCCCCTGCGGCCGCGGCTGCCGGCGCTCCGTGCAGATGTGCCGGGAGAGCCTGTCCACAAAGAGTTAAAGGCTGCTTCGCCAGACTGTGAATTCTCAGCGAGTCTCCCACATGCAGCCAAACAACAGCTTGACATTTTCCATCCTTCACGAGAAAGACAAAGGCGTGAAGATATTCCCATGATTCCTTTCTGCATGCCTAACTATGAGCTCAGGTGCAGCAGCATTTGCCCTGGACCGGCCTCATCAACATGAAGGGCGAACTCATCGTTTCTGCATCTTTCCTCGCCACTGCTTGATTAATTGGCTCACAACGATGCTGGCTGAATACCTAATGCTTCTCCTGTCCCTGTTCTTTCTTCACAGCCTTTTGCTGCATTTACATATACTTTATATTCCATAATTTTCACACACACAAAAAAATGGGAGCACATCTCAGTAATTTGATGTAATGACGGCATGTCACCAAAAAGAGGAATTAGAAAAATCTGTAGGTATTTAATTTATTCTTTTTTTTTTTTTCAAGATCTCTCCGAGAAAGGCATTAATATTCATGTGCATGAAAAAAAGTACTCTCGAAAGGAAATTTCCAGCATTTTAGTTTAAATTAAATACATTTTTAAAGAAACAATATTTAACTAATAATGCTTAAAGGCAAAATTAACAAAAGTAGCAATTTTTACCTACAAAAGCAAGGTTTTGTCTCAGGGGTTTCCAGTAAAACTGCCCTAACAGCAAAATAGCACGCTGCTTTTCTGAGGAAGGCTTCAATGAGAACAAGACGGAGGGCATGGGGAAATGAAAGGCCTTTTAAATTACCCCAGCTGTAATTTTTGCCTAGGCGTTTTCCCTCGCCCGTGGTGTCTGAGCGCTTCCAGCACGGCTCGGAGCTGCCCGGGCCCCAGGAGCTCCCCGCGGATGCGTGGCGCACACCGCACCGGGACGGGGAGGGGGCGTCTGCGGGTGCTGGGGTCGGGTTCTTTGCACCTCGTTTTTTCAGTTGAACAGGAGAAAGGGAAAAGTAGAAATCAGAGAGGTGATTTTGCAGGAAACGAGCGCACGCAACGTATTCAGCAAATGGAACTGAATGACCGTTACGGTAATTCCCCCCAATTAACTCCTCCACCTCGGCTTATCAGGATGAAATTAAAAGGAAAAATGGAAAAAATAAACATTATTTTTTTTTTTTTTTTTTTTTTTTTTTTTTTTTTCCCAGGATTTCATGGCAAAAGGCAGTCCAGACTGATAGAGGCTGGCGCAGTTTATGGAGGCATCCCAGGAGGCTGAGTGGGATGCGGAGCAACAGGCAGGGCACAGCTGCTGAGGGGGGGACCCCAGGGGCTGGTGTCCCCCAGCCCCGCTCCCCAGGGGTTGGCGGTGGCACCGGGGGCTGCAGCGGGGTGGCAGAGGAGGGCTGGGGACAACCCCGGCTGTGTCTGGGGGCAGTGCCCAGAGGCTTCCTGGCAGGGGTCCCAGTGGCATGCCCTGGCCATGCTCCGGCTGGGCTGCTCATAGAAAACCAGGGGCAAGCACAGGTAGCCGGGCAATCCTCTGCACGTTGCCCCTTCACCCAGGGCTGGGAGCAGCCTTTGGGGTGGCACCACCAGCCCCACAGGGCGCCCTGCTCTGCCCGTGGCTGGAATGATCCATGGCAAGGGGAGGCTTCAAGGATGCATGTCCTTGAAAAGGGAAAAATAAATCTCAAGGCTTGGGATTGCCTGTAAATTCTTCCTCGTTAGCAGGGTTAGGAACCACCTGGGAGCTGGGTAAGGCCTGACTCGGCCCCCTCCCTGCTGCCTGCCTGGGGAGGCTGCTGGAAACGCCGCCTCCAAAGGACGCTGCTGGGTTCTCGCAGGCGCCTTGGCTCTCCTCTCTGCCAGAGCAGAACTGTCTTAATCTGGTCTTCAGGAAATAAAACTTCCCATCTTTGTCCTGGCACATTACAGAAAGATTATCCCCCGGATTAAATAAAATTATAGGGTTTATTTCTCAAGTGTGAAAGCCTGAGCCTGCCAGAGCGCCAGAGGCAGGGGCTGGATAAATGATGGGAATGGTCCCCGCTGGTGGGAGAAACCCGCTGAACGCCGTGCCATTAGGCAGGGCTACACACACGGGCGGGAGCTTCAGCAAGGTTTTAAATTGGTCTCCTGATATTTTATGAAATAACTTTTTTTTTCCTAAAGTACTTCTTGATATTTTTATGTTTATATATTTTAACTTAGGATCGGACTCATAAAAAATACATGAGGAGTAAGTGGTTTCTGCAAATGTTTTATACATGATTTGGGAACAGATACTGTTCAAAGCAAGAAAAATATTCCTTGCCCTGCCAGCCCGGGCGAGGACACGGCAGGGCTGGGTCAGCCGCGGATGGAGGCAGGTGCCTGACACCCGTGGTGGGAGCCTGGAGGCGCAGAATTGCTGCCACCGCTCGATGTCATCAGATGGGCAGCATCGGGCACCCCAAAATCCCCAGCCCGAGGTGCCCACAAGCACACGCAGGATTCCCCGGAGCCCTGCAGGTGCTCTCAGCACGGCTGGCCTGCCCAGGACAGCTCCAAAACCAGCTCCTGGTGCAGGCAGGGGCATGGGCCCAGCACCCCGTGAGCCACACACGTCGGGAGCCAACGAGGGGCTCTGCAGCGAGAGCCTACCTGGGCAACTGAAGCGTTAATGCAATATTTCATTTGCTTCCTCTGTCGTAGCATATATTATCTTTTTTTGACTGTGTAATATGATGCAAAGTTTTTTAAATGATACAATTGTATTCTATTATATTCTACTCTTCAGGGAGACTTTAGGCTCATTTTTTGCATGAATGATACTCACTCGATGCATTTCAATACTGACACAGATAGCACTGTAGGCACACACAGCAGATAGGGTTATAGCAAGTGCACAGATAAATGCAAAAACATATGGCAACACAAGGAAACCCTACATTTCTTATTATAAAAAAGCAGAACACATGTTCCCAGATACAGTGTGCAGGATCTGAAAGATGGCGTTACTGTCTCCTTCAGATGGATTTTTATAGGATTTGCTTAAAATAAAATCTAAGCAGGGATTCTGTGCAAATTTTCCCCTTTGGAGGATTGAACTCTGAATCAAATTTTGCCTGATCCACAGATGAAAATCAGTTTGGGGGGTTCTTCTCCGGGTCTCCAGCGAGCGTTTGTCCAGCTTAACCGAATTTAGCATAACCTCCGCTCAAACGAGGCCCAGGGGTGGCAGAGCAGGGCGTGCCGCGGGTCAGGAGAGAGGGGCCAGCAGGAGCCGTGTGGAGGCAGAGCCCAGCACCACCAGGATGATGCTCCAGAGCCCAGCACAGGCAGCGGGCAGGAGGGGCTGCACCCCACGGCTCCTCCTCGCCACAGGGCACCCGTGTCCCTGCACAGCCACGGGGAGGGCAGAGACCCCCGGTGCCCCCCACAGCGCCGGTGCCCACAGCAGCAGGGGGGCTGCCCTGGTGGGCTCTGCTGCAGCAGGGTCTCGAGAGGAGCAGAGAAGGACGCTGCGAAGGCTGCCTGGCTGCCTGCGAAGGTCTTAAAAGAAATTATAGCCTGCATAAAAATATTCACTCCAGCCAAGGGCCCTAAAACATTCCCCTGAGCATTGAACAGTGACTGAAAGTATATTACCGTGCACTTAAGGTTACTGTAGTAACCCAAGGTCAAATAGCAGCGCGTTATATCCAGATGACTCCGGGATGGATTTGCTTCAGTGCTGGATGGCAGCAGCAGGGAAGGCAGAGGCTTCACCAGGCGCTGGAATTTAACTCAATATTCAATTTACTCTGGAATCAATTTTGATGGAGTACAATTCCCATTTATAACACCGGGTTATTGCCAGCACTGCTGTTTGATTAGACACCGGCAGATTCAGGCCCAAGACATCCCCAGCCCCCGCCCCAGGGCAGGGGTCGCCCACCCCTGTGGCTGCCGGAGCCCACCCCACTGGTGCTGGGGCCGTGACGGAGCCACCGGAGCAGACCCACGGTGAGCCCCCCGCTCCTGCCTCCAACCCACAGTGAGCCCCCCGCTCCTGCCCCCAGGCACGGCTCCTGCACGGGGCCTGACGTCTGGAGATGACACAGCGGGGCGGGAGAGGTGATATTTCTCTCTTAACTTTAAGTTCCCATGAATTTTGAATTCTTTTCTCTGAGGGGCTAATTATATAATTTCCATGTTTACTCTGTGCAGACGGATCTTGTAAGATGGTGCCCCAGGGACACGAGAGCTGGATTTAAACCCCAGTTAGGTAGCACTCGACGGATAGCTTTATGGCAGGGCTCACATCACACCCGCTGCCTATTCATTTGTTTTGTAGGGGTGTCTGCTGCTGCTTTTTTCCTGCACTATCCTTGATGATTGGTCACTGATGCTTCGTTTCCCCATTGCTTCTCCAAAGACAAACCGCCCACCCCACGCTCACCCAACACAAGCTCAGCACCCCAGGGAGCTCAGCCCCCCTGCCCAAACCGTGCCCTCCCTGTGCTTGCACAGCCCTCGCAGCGCTGCCCCAGCCAGAGACCCCGAGGCTCGGGCTGCTGCTCCCGGGAGGGCTCGGCTATGCTGGCGTGCTCTGGTGGCCCCAGGGCCCCCTGCCCCGCTGGGACCTCTCCTGCACGCAGGGGACAAGCCTGCACCCCGCAGGCTGCTCCTCGCCTCCCAAAGCCACTGCAATGCCTGCGGGGCAGAGAAAAGGGGAGGCTGCTCCCGCTCCTGCCTGAAACACCGCACGAGGGGCACGTCATTAGGCTTCGTTCTCCCCTTCGCCCCTCGGGAGTACATTTCCCATAATTACAGGGCTGGAGAAGCCGTTTTTGCCTCTTACTATTCACAGCTATTTATATTTAACGTATTTAGGCTCCCTGGGTCAGAAATGGAAATTATTCTGCACCTAACCTTAAAGTTACAAGCGCTGCTTAGTAACCAGATGCTGAATACAAAAGGGAAAGCTTTTAAAACGGCGCAATTTAACAAAACAGAGCAAAAAAAGTGCAGTATGGGGAAAAGTTTGTATCGTTTTTCCTGTGGAAACAGGAGAACAGCAAAGGCAAGGAGATTATTCATTTGCAAAGTTCACAATTCTCAGAGCCATGAGCTGTCCCTTTAACCACCGCTAAATTGTTTTCTGACAGCCCTTGCTGCAATTTTATCCCCTGACATTTGATTTACATATGATCTTTAAGCACTACCACTGCTGTAATAGCTATTTGGTTAATATTCAAATCACTCTGTGATGTCACATACCTTGATAGGTCATTTCACTGCAGCTTGGCAAAATGCATGTAAAAATAAATGTATAACTAATGAAATAAACTGATTAAGGGGAGAAATCAATCGTTTTACTGCTGTAGTGAAGATCTAGCAGTTAATTTAGCATGGATCTGCAAGGGTGCACGTTAATAGAACAGGCTCTCATCTAATTGGTGCCACAGTAAATGAAATACAGTAATATTCCATGATGCATTGGAAGAGTTCACTTCATTTTCTCTGCTCTTTCCTGATAACTGTTTACAGCACAAAGGAGCTTTATTTATTTTCCCCCGCAGTGGCAGAAACTTGTAGCTCCCAGCAGCCAGGTTAACCACCACCAGCACGCCTTAAGCCCTCCTCAGTCACATTTCCAGCCCCATTCTGGGGGTGCAGCACAGCTATCTCGGTCACTTCTGGCTTTTTCCCCTTTTCTCACTGCTGCCGAGCACCCGCAGCGAGGCCGGTCAGGCCAGGGCCCACACCGAGCCCTCCGAGCAGCCACACTCAGGTGAACTTCACGGAGCCTTCCGACAATTACAGTAAATAATGGAGCTCCAGAGGGCTCTGTTAATTTCCCAGACATTTAATCGATATGATGCTGCCCTGTTCATTACAGCTGTCAAAAATATGCAAGTCCCATCTGGTCCTAAACAGGTACAGAGTCTGGGATCTCTGGTCTAGAAGAATCAGCTGACTGCCTAATTACCGCACCCCACTTCTCCTAATTTAAGGTCATCCCGTTAAGCAGGAGTTACCACCTCAGGTTGCAAATAAAACTGTAAATATTTGAGAGATGCCATCCCGGAGCAGCCCACGCTTGGAGCGGTCGCTAGCCCGTTCTGAAGCGGAGCAGAAGGGAAGCAGCAGCCATGGGGTGAGAGCAGGGCTGTCCGCCTGCTCCTGTGCTGCCAAAGAGCCTCTCCCCTCCCCAGAAATATTTAGCTGTATTAAAAAAAAATAGGGGAAAAATGATCTATACAAAAGCTTTGCATAAAAAAGTGATCAATGCAAATTCCTCTGAGAAAATTGCACCAACAGATGGAATCAACCCATTTCCAGCAAATGCCTCTGGCTGTGCAGATGGTAATTATAGGATGTATGTAAATACGCAAGCTCTAGGAAGCACAGCAACACGCACTGCTGAATTTAGGCCTTGTAGCGGGATGCCGGCTCGGCCCTTGCTAGGCCCTTTGGCAAGAAGGAAGCCGGGACTTGGAAAGGTTTCCCACCACATCTGCACACCCACGCTGCTGCCAGCACCCAAGGACTGCGACTCCTGCCCTCAAACTTCCTGCCATGGAGACCTGTGAACCAGGGGTGCTGCTGCGCCCAGCCCCGCAGCCCCCGTCCCGCACAGGGGGACGAGGCCCCGCTCCCCTCCGTGCCGGGGGACGCGGCGTGGCCGCTCCCGAGGGACGGCGGGCTGATCCCCGCAGATGGTCACACGGGGCTCCCATTTTTCCACTTGGGTGAGAAAGGCCATTTCCAAGGGGAGGGGATTTCTACTTTATGTTGATGTTGACACTGGTTTTTCGTTCTGAGGAAAGTGCTTGCAGAAGTTGTCTGTGGTAAAATGTTAATTGGAGCCAAGTAATTAGACAAAAGATAGTTAGTGATCTCTCCAAAGCAATAAGCTTTCAGTGCTTTGTTTTAGTGCTATAATAATTACTGTCGCTCCATGAAGTGCTCCAGCGTTTGGCAGGAGGGGTCCACAAGTGGCTGAAGCCTCCCCCAAGACCAGGACCAGCACGCTCCAGATCAGCTCGCTGAGACCAGTTCCTCTGTTTACACTGGCACAACTAGCTCCAGATTCATTACTGACTTTAAAAAAGGAAAATAAAAAAAAAATCAACCAAGGCTTCTTGCTTCCTTGCTGTTTCTCCCAGCTCGGAACATGACCAGCTTTACAGGCAAGGCAGAGCCTTCAGGCTGGCCGTGAAGCACACTTGAGATGGGGCCGTGCCCCATGGAGCATTGCCTGCATTCCCAGAGCCCCCCTGAGCCCCCCAGCAGCAGTGGTATGACAAGCGTCCATGCACAGTCAAGGAGCATCTTGTCTGGCTTCAGACTTTTCAGTGCTTTAAAAATATATTTTTAATCTAAAAGAAATTTGCAGCCTGAATGACCTGTTGATTGAAAACCTCTTAGCCTTGATGAAGCAAGCTGCTCTGCCTACCCTGCTCTCCTTCCTGCTCTCAGTAGGTGCCAACTGGGAACAGCAGCGTGCAAAACCCAAGCAAGAGTTTCACTGAGAATGCATTTTCCTAGCAGAAAATCATCAGGAGGTGTCTTCCCACAAATGTAAACACTGATCTAATTGCCTTCACTCTGCATTTACACCGTGATTCTGTGAGCAAGGGGAGTCCCTGCAGCCTCATTATGCAAAGAGAACGAGCCCTGCATGAGCCACATATACAGCACGTGGATCAGACGTGTCGGATGGAGAAGGCTCCCAGGCTGGGATGTGATTTCCTCGAGAATGGGCTCCTTCCCCAGTAGCTGGAACAGTGCTCCAGATCCTTGCTATTGCAACTGCTACTTCAGTCTAAGAGAAAAATAGATGCTGGTGGTGTTTTATGGTCTGCAGCAAGCCCAGACTCCCAAATACATGCCATACCCCTCAGCTGCTGCAAACAGGGCCCAGGTTAATGGCGGTAACCCAGCAACACTACTGAAATAAACGCTTTCCTTACGGTACCTCGCTGGGAGAAGCGGGGAACAGGAGAGCTTCTGGAAGGCGATGCTCCGCAGACCGGCCCTGACAAGCTGGGGGCGCCCTGGTGGGCCCGACCCTGCTGGTGCCACCCCCAGCCCCACAGGGAGGGGGCTGGAGGCTCCTGTGCCCAGCAGTGGGACCACGCCAGCCCCCGCTCCCGAACTTCATTTAAAAGCACCCAGCTCATTAAGCGCCGTGCTACGGATATTGCCAAATGAGTGCTGGGACGTCACTGTGCTGGGAACCTGCTAACTGCTGCACAAGCATGTTGTACACGAGGAGCACAAAGGGAACTGCACTCGTACATCCCTTCCTCGTGTTGCATACATCAGTTTTCTATCTTTTCATCGGCAATCGCAGACAGATTTTCTCAGCGTGAGAACTGCCGTGAAAATTGAAAGATTGTACAGCAAACATTTTTTTTTTCCTTGATGCCCTGTCTAATTGTGCTGCCTTTGATTTTATTAATCTGTTTTCATTAATATCCTGAAGGCAAGAGGAAAAAAAAAAAAGACAAGCTTTGCTTTCTGACAGGGCTGGTACTGCTTGGTACTGCCTCATTCAGTAAGGAAGCTGTGTGGTGCCTAAGAGAGGGCAATCTGCTGGTGGGAAGAAAGAGAGAGAAGCCTCTTCAGTCACTCTCCTCTTGCTGGGATGAGGGGATGAAATTTTCTATTTCATTACCCAGTATAAAGTAAGCTAGTGTCTAGGTATTAGTTATCAAGATTCCATATCAACATTTACCACATCTGCACTCAAGGGTTGTTACCCCTTGAAGCTGCTGAGATAGAAACTGACATTGATACCATCAGCACAGACATGGCGGCGCAACTTTCCTCTGAGCCAAGCAACGACCTTGAAATATTTCACAGATAAAGCATGGTTTCTTATTTATATATAAAGTGGGGGGTAAAAAAAGCAAACAAACCTTCCCGAAGTGCATTCTCACTTACCACCTCATGTCTTTCAGGATAGCAATAGATGTCCGGACCCCACAAAAAATTCTTGTGCACTGACAAATACAAAGGGAGAGTCTAAAGGTGCCTGCAAGCCACAGAGCAGCACTGCAACCTGGGCTTTAGACGGCTCAGCGTCTGATGCTGGAAGAGCCTGTCAGGGTGCTCTCTGCCCATAACATACACCTCGTTAATTGCTAAACATCACCAATGCTCTGCAGGCACAGGCATGCAGCTCTAGGACAAGTGTCACTTCCCAGCTCCCACACCATCACCCCCTGAACACAGCTGGGCCCACACTGGGGAGGGCACAGCTGGGACAGTCCCGTCCCTTCCCCACGCCCTGGGAGGCATTGTGCTCACCCTGACAGCAGAAACACAAACAGGGCTTTCAGCTGCTGCGCCAGGTCTTTATTTTAATGGCGAGATGTGTGCAGTAATAGCACATGTGGGGTTATTGATGTTCGCTTTGTACTTGCCTGTAAAATGCACTGACACAGTATATTGCATGGTCAATAGGTCTTTAGGGTTTTTCCAGCAGTATTAAATATCATTTTAAACGACGTGCCCACATGCCCTATTAGCTGGTCCCACAGCAGGGCACAGGGAGGTGCAGGGGAAGCAGCAGCACGGCCCCGGTGTGCGGCAGGGGTCTGTGGGGCAGGAATCGAGGGGGCCTCTGGGGCTGGGGGCTTACAGGCAAGCACATGGCAGCAAAACGCCCACGAGCACAGGTTACTGCAGCCAGCATCAGCCCCCCTGCGGGTCCCCCACGCACACAGCCCAGTGCTGGTGGGCAATGCCTTGCCCCCGCTGGGATGCTCAGCAAGCACCAGGGCCACACTCTGCTGCCAGCATCCTCCCTCACTCCACCTGTCTATCCATCCTTCTCCTCTGCTCCCCGGTGCCCATCCAGGCAGAGCACACCCTGCTCCTGCCCCCGAGCTGCTTCCCACCCCAGGACACCAAACACACAGCTCTAGTGTTCTCATGGCACCCCAGGTGGCACCAAGCAGGCGTTGGGCTGCGAGGAGCGAGGGCAGATGCTATTGGCATCCAAGACTTGAAGTGCCTTCTCCCCTTGCTCCCCAATAAGACACTTCAGCAGTTTTTTGCAAAGTTTGGGAGGCCAGGAGGAGTGTTTGATTATCTGATTTGAAATACAGCCCTCCAAAGAACCCTCCCTATTGAAGAAACCATAAAAAGAAAATCTTTCCTAATGTCACTCTTTCCTCCCTGTTCTTTAGGAGCCTGTGAACGCTGCCATTCATCACCCGCGTGACACTTTCATAATGTAGTCCTAGATAATGGCACACCTTCCAACTTTCCAGAATTGGCTGTCAGTGAAATCGAAGGAGACAAGTGTGAGATGCCAGAGCAGGGCCCCTCGGTGGATTCGGGAGCTGCAGAAACAGCCCCCAGCGGCTCTGCCCTGCAGGAGAGCAGCAGCCGGCACCTCCTGCGGACACAGGGCCACGCTGTGGGGCAGCCTGGGGACACCGAGGGGCTCACAGCACCCACAGCAGGGGGGTGAGACTGGGAGCAGGGACGGACACAGACATCCCCCCGCCTTCTGCCCTCCTCTTTTTAATGCCAGACCACCACACATCCCTCTGGGCTCTGGGACAGACCTGGGGTCATGCTCAGGCCCCCTCTCCCATACACATCCCCGCTTCCAGCAGCACTAAAGCCGGACGCATTCACGGTCTGGGCGCCTGCCCACCTCGCTGCGTGGGTGCGTTGGCAAGTGCTTCACGTCTCACTGACTCCACAGCATCTCGGCAAGGAGACAGCCCCGCGCACACAGCCCTGCCCCTTCCCTCTGCAGCTCTCTTCCTGTCAGTGTCAAGGCAACTGAAGGCTCCCCGATCAATGCTCCAGGTTTTCCTGCCCTCTTTTTTTTTTGATAGCCTCTCCAGGTGTGCACAAGCATCTTCTGACTTGTCAGCTCATCTTGCCTTGGGGTTTCTAACAGTTTATTCTTTTTTTTTTTTTTTTTTTTTTGCCTTTTGAAGTAGAACTGAATGCACGATATCTGAATGATTGCAGCCAAATTGTGCACGAAAATATGCGTCTCCAAGTAACACAATCTTCCCAACTTATTTCACGGCTGCTGCAAGGAGCCCTCTCCCACCCAGGCACTGGCACATCTGCCTTCAAGCACACAGCAGCCCAGCTGCGCCCAGGTCAGGTAGCCCACTGCAGAGGTCAGACCCCAAGAACAGGGGCTGGGGATGGAGCCTGGCCACCCCCCGCCCAGCGCCTGCCCTGGCTCCGTGCCGGTGCCTCTGTGTGTGAGTGCACGCCTCTGGCACTGGGGAGCTGAGCAAAGCCAGGTTTCCCCTCAGGTGGTCAAAAGCGCAACTGAAAGCTTTTTATTTTACTTAAATCTCCCAGGTACGTTTATAGCAAAGTCAACACAGTTAACACCTTGCCCTTGGTGATGCTCACTGTTCATACACAGAGACTCCAAAAGTCAGGGATTTTAGTCACGCACCCTTTCTCCTGTTAAATCCCCAGCTCTTAGAAAAGCCCTCACACCAGCTAGCACCCCACCCGAACAGGAGCCGCAGGTGCCGGGCACACTCACCTGGGATCCTGGTCCTTCTCTCTCCAAAGCCCGCACACCCCCACCCCAAACACCTCTCACACCCCAGGCAGGGCTCACCCAGCACCCCCTGGTCCCCCAGCACCCCCTGGTCCCCCAGCACCCCCTGGTCCCCCAGCACC